>PVJX010001686.1:0-152424 GCA_004027295.1 Dolichotis patagonum
AAAGAGACAGGCCGAGATGCTGCTTTCTGGGAGACTTGCTGGGGGTGAAGGGCGGGGCTTTGGGCCCAAACAGACCCAGCCCAGATGCCGATTTCCAGGCAGTTCCCTGCAGATGAAGGGCGTGCTTACCAGTCCCAAAGAGTCGCGCCGAGATGCAGGTCTGCGCAGACTTTTGATCCAAACAGCCCAGGCCACTCTACGGGTCCGAGAGTTTCGGGTCCCCGGGATAATAAATTTAAAGGAAGGTGTCTCTAGCATATAATCTTAACTGTGATATAAAAGGAGACAGAGAATATTCTAGAGTAGGAGATTGTAAAGTTTATAAGAAAGAATTTTAAATGACAAGGCAGAAAGTAGCAAATAGAATCTGAAGTAGTAAATGAAAAAATCTGAGCCTCAGAATAAATGAGTAGAGGAATTGGTTCCAAACTGATGAAATGATAAAAATCAGTTCTCCATAGAAAAAAGTCAAAATCAAATTCAACAGAACTTTGAAAGTCAACTAAAGTCTTGCAAAAATCTGAAGTATGTATTCAAGGAAAATACCTAAACTTGGTAAAACAGTTGATTTCATGGACTTTTAAGTCGCCCTACCCCCATTAACTGCTCTTGAGCTGCAGCATAACTAGAAAGTCAAAAGGCTCACAAATGAAGTTGTGGAAGACAGCAGCCTCACTGGCACAGAGAAGGCAGAATGGGTTTATAGCCCTTCCAAAGTCCCATCCCCCATAGAAGCATTACTGCATGATCTATGCAACAAATCCCTAAAATACACTGATTGTCGGGGCCATGGATGTGACTTAAGAGCATGCTGTGTAAATGGCTGCTTTCCTAGGGTATCTGTCAGAAATGATTAATGCCAATGGTTTAACGCTATATGTATTTTAAGTGAAGACACAAGTTTGGGACTAGGGAATTAGATCTCAAACTTTGCCGCATTATATTATCACAAAAAAAGTCAGCTGCAAAAATTATGGAAGACACTAGAAACAAGAAAATATGACCATAGAAGAAGCAAAAATGCTAGCAAAAAGTGTTCCTAGAAAAGTTCAGATTTGGACTTGCTAGACATATATAAATATGTTCAACAATGGAAAGGAAATGTTGTCTAAATAATTAAGAGAAAATATGAAAACCATAACTCACCAAATAGAAAATTAGTAAAAAGAAAACTTTAAAAAATCCCACAAAGTTCTGGAGTTGAAAAGTATAAACTACAAAGACACAATAAGTAAATCTAAAGTGGCAAAACAACAATAAAAAAATCAGAATTTTAAGATAAGTAAATTGAGGTTACCTAAGAAAAGAAATAGAAGGAAAATGAAAGGAGCCTTAGACACTTACGGAACAGCATCAAATGCCCACATTTATGTAGCACAGAATTACGAGAAGCAAGAGATAGGAAAGGAAGAAAGAATATTTGAAGCTAAGTGAACTCTTAATGCCAGAGACTAAAAAGATCCAAACCTGACATATCTTGAGTACACTGTTGGAAACCAAAGTCAAAGAATCTTAAAAGCAACAAGATAACTAAAAAACAACAATTTCACTTAGAAGAGATTAGCAATAGGTTAGTAATAGACTTTTCATTAGAAAATGTGGCAGTCAGAAGTTGGTAAGATTATGTAAGATAACCCAGAATTCAATATCCAGTAAAAATATACTTTAAGAAGGAAGGAGTAATTAATACAAGGTAAGTGATAACCAAGACAGGTTATTGCTACCAGACCTATCCTTCAGTAAAAACTAAATCAAAGTCCATCAAGTCAAAATACAAGAGTATTCGATGGCAAATCAGGCCCACAGGAAGAAATTGAAGACCACTGATCAGAAGTAATTACATAGGTAAATATAAAAATATACATAAATATATATCCTGTCTTTTATACTTATATGGATCATTTGCAACTCTTTTTCTCCATCTGATTTAAAATAACTTTGTAAAGATAGTTATAAAATATATTCATTGGCTTACAATATTATGAAGAAATAATTTACATGATAATAGCACAAAGAATACAGGTGAGAAAATAACTACATTGAAGCAAAGATTTTACATATTATTAAATTATCATTAATTCAAACTAGAGTATTTTAAGAATTGAAAAAGTTTCAGAAAATAAACTAACAGGAAAAGAGGATTAAAATGCTAAGGTACAAAATCACTACTTTAACCTCCCAAAAAATGCCTAATGGAGAAATGAATGGCAAAATATATAAAATATGTTGAAAAATAAAACAAAGCAAAACTGTATCTAATTCTACCAAATCAGTAACCACATCTAATGCAAATAGATTAAAATTGTAAACTGAAAGAAATTTCCAGCATTAATAAAATTTATGATTAAGGCCATAAAATAGTTGAAAAGAATAGAAAAAGAAACCAGAAGAGTTGGAGGGCTATTCTACAATCAGGCAAAATTGTTTTTAATGCTGAGCATGGCAGTTCACAACAGTAAACCCATAATTTTGGAGGCTGAGGCAAGAGGATCACTGTGAGTTTGAGGCCAGCCTGGGCTACCGAGTGAGTTCAAGACCAGCCTCAACTACAAAGCAACACTCTGAAAGACGCCACCACCACCAAAAAGTCTTTAAAACAAAACCTGACACTAAAGACAAAGTAGGACATTTTACAATGATAAAAGGATCAACCTACAGGGATATGTAAGTAACTATAAGTATATATGTACCTAATACACTCTCAAAATATGTAAGGCAAAACTGCCAGAACTGAAAGGTAAAATAGACAAACAAGTGTCTCTTTTGCTAGAATTCTTTATATTGTATACTCTTGTGCTTTTCTTTTATTTTACATCCTCAGAATGTAGAACTGAATTCTTGGAAAACTGATCATCTAAAAATCATCTTACTGCTGAAATATTAAAACTGAAAAAACTCTGGCTAGCTTGATCAAGGGTGAAAAATCAGTAAGACACAAGTTAATAGAAACCAGGAATAAAAGTGGGGACACTGCTACTGAGCTCAGAGAAATAAATGAAAGAGAACATATTATCAATTTTATGCTAAAAGAATAAACACCCTAGATGAAAAGGACAAATTCCTGGAAAGATATACTTACGGCATCAAAAGGAACAGACTTGCAAGAATAGAGAGATTAAAACTTTTCCCCCCAAAGGCCCAGATGCATCACTGCTGAGTTATACTAAAATTTTAAAGAAGAAATACCAATCTTTCACCAAAGTAAAAGAGAAATGAATACCTTCCAATTTATTCTATGAGTTTAGTATTAGTGCTATCCCAAAACCAAATTAATGAGAAAAAAATACAAAAAACCAGAAAACTACAAATCAGTATTCCTTATGAATATTGATATAAAATCTTCAACAAAATACTAATTAACAGAACCTATAATGTATTAAAAGTATTATACACTATGATCTAGTGAGATTTATCCCAGGAATGACAAGTGGGCTTAACATATGAAAATCTATCAATTTAAGAGACCACATTAAAAGTTCTAAGGATAAAACCCATACCAACAACTTGCTGCGGAAAAAACATTTAATAATAGACAACATTCTTTTAAGAACATTCAATGAAGTAAGAGTGTCTTCAACCAGATAAAGGTTATGGTTTTAAAAAATGCACAGTTAACATCATAATGCAGAAGAATGAAATTAGGGACAAGACAATTAGGGACGTCAGCACTGTACTGGAAAGGAAAATTAGGCAAGAAAGAAATAATAAATAAAAGCACCAAGATTAAAACGGAAGCTGTAGTACTGTAGTAGCAGAAATATGATTTTGTATATAGGTAACCTTAAGGAACTCACTCCAAAAACCCCAACAACAAGTAACTAAACAAACCTAATAAATTGAGCAAGTTTGCAGGACACGTGATAAAATTTAAAAAAAATAAAATAAAATGAGCTGGTCATGATGCCACATCCCTGTGACCCTAACAAACAGGGACACTAAGGCAGGAGGGTCCCAAGTTTGAGCTCTGCTGGGTGATTTAGTAAAACCATGTCCCCAAAAATATAACATAACATAAAATAAATACTAAAAAAAGGGTAGGGATGTAGTTCAGTGTGAAAGCCCTGGGTTCAATCCAGTACTGAGGAAAAAAACCTTAAATAAATCAAAAAGTCCATGTTAATAGATGGGAAGGTTTAATATTGTCTTTGTATTTTGATTCAATATAATTCCTATAAAAATTTGTTTGGAAAGCTTTGACACAATGTTGTAAGATTATTAATAGAAATGTACAGGACTTAGAATAGCCAAACAGTTTCTAAGAAGAACAAAGTTAGAAGATACATCCTCACTTAAAAATTCAACAAAAGCATAGTAATAAAAACAATATAATGCTGACGTAAGGACAGGTATGTGGATCAACGTGAAAGAACTGAAAGTCCAATCATAAAGCCCCTATATTCATGATCAACTGAATTTCAACAAGGATATCAAGACTACTAAATGAGAAAAAAATCCACTTTTCTGAACGAATGGTGCTGCAACAGGACAGCCACAGCAAAACTACAAAAATTGAACCCTTAAATTCTTGTATCACACCATTTGCAAAAATTAATTTGAAATTTATTATAGAGCGAAAGGTTTGGGCTAAAAAATTTATTAAAAATATAGGATTTAATCTTTGTAATCTTGGATCAGGCAACAGTGTCTCAGATGACATAAAAAGCACAAGCATAAAAAGAAAAGAAATAGATAAATCAGACTTTATAAAATTTTCTAAATTCTGTGCTTCAAAGGATATGATAAAAAAAGATAATCTACAGCAGTGATGATGAATCTTTAGAGATGAGTGCCCAAACTGCAACTCAAAGCCCACCTATCCATCCAAGTGCTAACACTGCAATTAAACCTGAACAGTGAGGTTTTAATTCAGAAAACAAAAACAAAAACAACTCACATATTAACATCTTTTGTTGTAAAAGAAAGGAATAGCACGCAGGTCTTAGGTTCACCACCACGACATAGGCTGGAATAATTGCACATCAAATATTTAATTAGATATATAAATTTAGGGCATATTTATATATAGTTTGTATAATTATACTATTTTAAAATAATTTATAAATGTATTTATGTTTTATATGTGGCCAATAATAAGGGCTCGGCAAGAGTTAGGTGTAATTATTATTTGATACCTAAAACTATTGAGTATTGTAGAAGAATAGTGTTTCTAGAGAACATCCACGGCTATGTATATGACCAAATTTTCTAAGTCAAAAATAGAAATTTATTGCTAATTTGGTAAACTAAACTCTAAGTCTCACACACAATATGATACATAAAAATATATCTATTTATATAATTAAATAATATAATTGACTCAATTAGAAAGTGGACAGAAGATTTGAATTAGACTTTTCTCCATAGAAGACATTCATATGGCATCTTGAAAGATTCTCA
Source organism: Dolichotis patagonum (assembly GCA_004027295.1). Taxonomy (NCBI): domain Eukaryota; kingdom Metazoa; phylum Chordata; class Mammalia; order Rodentia; family Caviidae; genus Dolichotis; species Dolichotis patagonum. Next base: position 5,398 of record PVJX010001686.1, read on the forward strand.
CATCAGTAGTTACTATGGAAAAATGCAGATCAAAATTATGAGATACCACTTCCTACCTACTAGGACAGCTATAATAGTAAAAGATACTAATAGAGGAGAATGTGAAAAATTTGAGTCTTATTCATGACTCCTGGAATTTTAAAGTGGTTCAGGTAGTCTGCAAAACATTTTGGCATTCCTCAAAATATTAAATTCATAGTTACTGTATGATGCAGCAATTTTCTTAAGAGAGTTGACTATGACCGTGAACCAACAACAAAATCAACCTTATATATGAACTTTCATTTAGCATTACTTACATTATTTAAAAAACGGAAGCATCTTAAATGGTCATCAGTGGTTTTAATGGATGAACAAAATGTAATACATTCAAATAATGATACATTACTTGGCCGTGGAAAGGACTGAAATTCTGATAAAAGCTTCAAGGCTGAACATTGCATTCCTTCACTCCTGTCTTTAAACAGCTGTCTGTGGCATGTGGGTAGCATAGTTTGAGGTGTAGCAGGTGTCTGTAATTTCCTTTCTCAAGGTCACAGGTGACTCTGCCAGTGCACTAGAAAAACCACAGCTTCTGGGCCTCTTTCTTCCCACCAAACCCCAAGATCCTCTTCTCACATCCAGATTACTCTGCTACTTATGCGTCTTTAACGCACGCCACAGCTATTAAAACTGAAGTGCCATGCTTCCCAGGAAATCAACTAAGATTTTTATCCACTAACCTCAAATCATTATCTGTTTGAAAGTTCTTAGTGTGCAGATGGGATATTTTCTAAGAAATACGGTACAAACTGACTCTCTTAGATAGCTTCCCTGGTAGACTTTTTAAGACAAAAGAATCTATACTAGACTATGTCTCAAATCGAGGTCTTCATGACCCTTTTTAGCTGTCATTTTGGCACCCAGCTATATAGTTTTTGTGACTATATGCTCTACCTCATCTCATTAAGTTATACTGAGATTACACAGATCAGATGAGGTAATACACAGCATGCAGACTTTTCAAACTATAAATTGTTTCCTAAGTGTTAACTGCTGTTAACATTACTTGAATTTCTCCCAATTTCCAAAAAAGTTTGCCTTGTGCACTGAGTAACATGGGTTATTAATGTGAGCTGATTCTGCTCTTAGAGTTAGTATTTTTGGCTTATCTATCATAATGTATTAGCACACTACATTTAAATGTTTCTAGGCGACCCATAAAAACCTTTTTCCTCAGTTTCCTCATTGGCAAAAGTGGATGATAATGGTAATACCTTTATCTTACAGAATTACAACAGTCACATGAAATAACTGCAAAATTTTGTACAGTGCCTGGTATTGAGAAGTGCTCAGTAACTGTTAGATATAATTATTATTATTATTCAACTCATTACATTCTTAAAATTATCATATAGGAATATTTTTATAGTAAAATATTTCTGTAGAACACTTATAGCTATAAACATGACCATATTTTCTAAAGCAAATATGGAAATACTCCAATTCAATTTATGAATCCAAAATGTGGCCCCCGGCAAAGACCACCCACATTTCTGTCAGATACTACCCAGTCACAGACTGGGTGACAAGAGAACTTTTATAAAGTTTCAATCAAAAGACAGACTGAGGTGTTATTTTCTCTAGAAATTTATCCACTTAATCTTTATGCATCCAGTTAATCTGTGATCCGATTACGTGGCTATACCACAGAGTGTCACTATGTTAACAAATGCTATGCTGCTATCTCTGTCAAAGATGGATCTCACTACTAGGGACAGCAAAATGATGACAGGAGAAAGAACATTATGGAAGATAGAACTCTGTAAACCTATATGCAGCCAAAAACATAATCTATGGAAAACTCTTAGTGACAAGTGATAAATGTCCACCTAGGCAGGCAAACAGGGAGTAAGTTTGGTAAATTTAAATTTCTTCCAAAATGGAAAAATATTTCCATAATAATGAATGTTAATTTTTTTCTTTTCCCAATAAATGTTTTCTTCATTTTATGACATGATCAGCTCAAGTTTTCTCTTCTGCTATGGAATATTTTAATGCTTCCTTAAGGTGAATCAAATCTTATTTTGCTTTTGGGGAAGGGAAAAAAGTAATCACCAAAACACAATATATGACTAAAAGCTGTCAATTTTACAGTTTGGAAGAGAGCTATTTTTGCAGTTGAAAGACTCCAGATTCACAAGAATTTTGAAAGGTTGAATAACAGGTCAAAAATAAATTGATGAAGTTCTTCAAGGATAAACAGGCCACTTTGTAGTTAGGGTAAAACATTAATAGCTAACAGCTAAGAGATTACTATGTGCTAAGCACTGTACTCAGCACTTACATCGTGTAGATCTCATTGGCTTAACTAAGAACTTCAACGAGAGCCTAAAATTGAATAGTTTTAATTTCTTTTGGCTTTATATGCTTACATATAATATCTTAAAATATTTAAATAGCTTATATACTTATATAGCTTAAATATTTATGTAGCTTTTTAAAAATTTCCTTGATTTATGGTTTCATTAGCGTATTCTTCAACTTCAGTGTATATAACAACTAAATATCACTTTCCTTGTGTTAAGAAAAACAGCAAGAGTTTGAAATGACCAAAAAAAGTAGGCAGTCTTAGTAGTGCTCTCTCTTTCGCACTGTACTGCACAACTCTTCAACCCCTGTGTGGGTGGAATTCCACATCTGTCTGGACATCATATCCTACTGTTCAGCAACATTTAATCATGTACTGCGGAGAACAGGACCCATGTGACAAGAGTTTGTGCTCCACTTAAGATAAAACCTATGCTCTCTTACTAAGCAGCACGAAGTTTCCAATAGTCATGGTGATGTTGAGCATTCATTACTCCACTTGGTGAACAAAACTGTCATATATAGAATATCTATTGTGAATTCTGAGTCCTGAGGATAGATGGAAATGACTGAAGTGAAAAGTGACCACTCTGAGGATGCTTTGTTTTTCTGCTTTAATACACTGTCCTTGAGCAGTAAAAGCAGCTGAAAAGGATTCACAGAACTTTAGATTTAAAAGTGGACTTCAAGATCAATCTCATCAATCTTCCTTATTTTATTAATTAGAAAAGAGACCTTGCCCAACTGTCTTATTCAACTCTTCTGTCAGATGCATCTTCAATGTTACTCCACTCATGTTGCTGAAGCTTTGCTTTCCTCTGAAAAATGTTTAGTTTGTTTAAATAATAGCAATGCCAGTACTACTAAATTTGTATTTCTGCATACGATTAGTTTACCCAGCATCCGAAAATTTTACTTTGCACCTTTAAATAATACATATATATATATATAGAGAGAGAGAGAGAGAGAGAAATACTTCGCATTCTACACAGATTTATGTTATAGCAGTCCTTTCTTGCCCAACTAAGCAGCATTTCCACAAGGCTGAATTCATTATTATTCTGTTTTTCATTCTCTTTTCATAATCACCTTTCTGAACTGCTTTGGATGCATCACACTTGGTGTAACCATTCGGCTTCCTTTCAAGGCCCTACTACAGTTCTGACAACTCTGCCTACGTACAACAGCACAGCCACATCATCTACTTACACACTCCTTTTGGCTTCTAAGATGCTGTACCATTCCTGATTTCCTATGTCTTTTTTCTCTGTATATATATCTTCTTATGAAGGCTCTTCTTACAACCTTTTCAATATAGACTATACCTGGAAATAGTCTTTCTCATTAGTTCTAATCTCTAAATCTTTTCATACCACTATATTTCTATTCCTTTATTCCTTCAGATCAGTATCACCTCAAGTGTGAATTTTAGTAACTTCAAAGTTCACTTACTTAACCCCCATGATCGTATTATTCCCACGTAGTCGAATGTTTCACTATTGCTAACACTGAATGTTTTTGTTAACGTAACACTCAATAATCTTTACAAATCACACCAAAGTTACCTTTTCTAATCTTCCACCACTTATTTACTCTGCTTCATTGAAACTGTCTATCCATATATAAACTGCGCACTTTCCTTCTATGATCTTTGGTTACATTGTTATTCTGGTCTAGAACATCCTATTCTTTAAATTCCATCCTTCATTTAAGATCCAGTTTACCAACTACCAACTATGAACAGCTCTCCCAAACTACTCCAGTCCTAGGAATTTCCACAGCACTCTGGCCTATCCCTATTTCTCTGCTGGTGTACATATCTTCCACAACTTCTGTCAAGTCAGGCTATTTGTCGCATATATTAACTTAGCTGTTTACAGATTACTTTGCTAATGAGTCCATTAACTACTTAAAGACATAGTTTATATATATTTTTATAAAAACATATAAATCATGTATTATATCAGCATTATATTTCTACAGAGCTTGGATAGTACTGCTCTATGTATACTGTACAACTATCTACTGATAATTTAGAAAATATAGTTCACAAAAAGAAGAAAATATAGTTCACAACACTGTTACCATAGGTAATGTATTTACTCAGTAATACGAACTTTTTAAAATTTTAAGATTGTTAGGTTAAAAGATTTAACAAAGCCCAAAGAGAATTGGAAGAAAAAAATCTAATGAAAACATAAATGTCAACAGAGTATGCTACTGGAGAAAAATAAAAATAAACTTCATAATTTACAATTTCTAGAGGAAAAAATCCTAATGTAAAGATACTGAAGAAAAATGTAATGAACAACTATGTGTCCTTAAAAGTGAATCTATTATGCTTTTATATTTGAATTCAAGAGACACTTTAATAGAACTGCTTTGAGTTGCTACTTTATTGAGAAATGAAAACAAGTTCTTTTACAACTTAAGTTGTAAAAGCTTATAGTTTATAGGTTCCCTCTCCACCCTGCAATTACCCACAGGAAGAGACTGGCCATAGGCTCTATTTTATGAGCTTCATTGAGGCACACTCACCTCAGTTTACATATTATGAATTCCTTGAAAATGCTATAACTTAGAGAAAATAAAGTATGCCCTTCAAATCAAGACATTTCATTTCAGTTTATACATTTATACATAAACTGTCCCAAATATTGTATTAAAATACGAAACAGTTACATTTTACAAGTATAATAATGAAGTATGTAGTGATCTTGTGAACCTAAAGAAAGGGTTAAATGATGACAACCTAACAACAATAATAGCTTAAAATATTGCAAAATAAATACGGGTATCTTGTACTTCAAAAGAGACACAAAATAAAATTTAATTTGTATGATTCAGATCAGAACATTTATGAATAACGTTAGGGTTAAGGGCAAGCAACATCACAAACATCTCAGAAATATTTCAGAATACCAAAGGAAATCTACAACAGTTTACAAGTTTACTACTGATAAATTATGTGACAAAGATTTACCAATCAGTCCTTAGAAAACTTAGGGTGTTAACTGCAGCATGAATGAACAGCTTATTTTCCTAGCAAAGAGTAACAGAGGCTCAACATATAAAACTCAAATCAACTGAGTATATTTTAAAACTTGATAATTAAATGAATAGAGAGATAAATTACATGATTGGTATAATCCTGATGAGATAATCTGGGTTTTACCTGAACCTGTTTTAGTAGATGTACAGGATTCTAGAAAAGTGTAAACTATGATCTTATAAACTGCCAAAACCCATTTGTTGGATTTGGAAGTGGAAATTGATTTCAACAAACATATTGCAGGATCACACTGCACCCTTATAAAGGAGTAATATTAACTGTTACAGGTTTGAAATGTAGAAACTTCTACAAAAAATTAAGTGATTAATTAGGACAGGTTATATTGATATTAGGATATTATATATCCATACTCTTCAAATCACTAAAAAAATTTTACAAAAATTTTTTTAATATAAAATTTGATAAAATATGGTGTGTGCTAAAATTAAAAAAACTTATTACAATAAGTGAATGACACATTGCCTTTAATACTTCCTTTGAACATACTTATTCTTATTGGTCTTACTACCTTCTGAAGCAGTTCTGTAAGTACCTTATCATGAGTGTCTTAGTTGTAGTGTTGTGGCTGCCTTGATGTTTTGAATCTGTTCAAAATGTTTACCTTTCAGGGTTACTTTAACTTTGGGGAAGAGCCAGAAATCACACACTGCCAGAGCTGGTGAATAATGTGGAGGAGGACGCAATGTAATGATTTCAGGAGCTTGCCTTTCTGTTGGATGCATGCAGAAGCAGCAGCAGCATTCATCATATTTAAGTCATACTTCTTGAATACATGAAAGAGGACTTCCGGAGCTGCTTTGCAAAGTGACAAGAATGGTGAGATATGAAGCATGTATGAAGCAAGGGGTAGTACTGGAGGGGGATTAATAGCAGTGTGTCATTTGCTTTAACAAATTAAAAAAGAATTTAAACATTCACTGTATTTTTCAATCACATCTTTTATATTCAGCATGGCTTACTTTGTTTTAATGTATTTTACATGCATATTAATTCTTCCAGAAAACATAAAAAGCTTTAAAATCCACTATGCATGTATTACACATTAAAGGCAGGTATATTTTAACAATACTTAATTCTAGTTGCTACTTATCGTTGATTTGCAAATAAGTCCTTCATTTAAATACTGGACTTAAGCCTGGGCTGACTTAACTACTGATTTATACACCTGACTTTCAGAGCTCAGACAATAACCTCTGATTAATCCGGTCTGATAATATTCTTAATTTACTATAGGTTACAAGCAAGTTCAGGGACTTAAAGAGGCATGATCTAATTCTTTTCATATAATCTAACATTTTGATTGTCTCATGCCTTTTTTTCCCTATAAAATTACAGTGCTTGAGTGAATATTATTTGGGAAGAAAATGCCAATTACCCATCAAATCTGAACTAGGATATTAGGTGCAATGAAAATATAATGTATCATTCAGTATATGGGCGGGTCAAACAGGTTGCTTCTACAAAAGAATAAGTATCAGGCTAATGTGCAGTATCTCTTATACAACACTAATCCTAGAAATAAAGATGATCAACTTCCATAATGTTTTAGTTAAAAGCTTATACCAAAATAATAAAAAAAAGTGCTGTATGCAGTGACAACTTAGAAATATTGTATGGTTAGATAATTCAACATCCAATTTATATTCTTTGGAAAAAATAACTTGAAAATGTACTCTGTGATTCTTTTTGATGGAGGAGGCTCATGCCACATGGAGATTTTCTTTTTCACTTTCTAAAGGCACCTCAAAAATAGGATACTATTTGCATCAGAAAAAAACTATGACAGACACCACAAAAAACAAAGCTCATGAAATAAATGAAAAATCAAAAATGAAATGAGTGTACTAAACAGAGCGAGAAGGCATACATAACAAAGGGACAGGTGGTTTTGTTCTCAGGCTAATCTATATTTACTTAAGGGACACTGTGTTATAGTGCTATAGGATCAAACTATCCCCTATAACCATGTATTTACAGAAATGTTCATTCAGAATTTCAACTTGGGACTATCAACAACACATCACGTCCTTGAACAAAGGCTTAAGAAATTTTCAACTACTCATTTACCTCAATCTGTTAAAGAGCTGCAACTAGAATTTATGCAGCACTCCTAGACAAGTCACCCAGCACTTGGAATAACAGAGAGGTGCAATAATGGGTAAATCAAAAGCTGGAAACTAGGGGTTAGGTAAAGGATTAAGAGTCATTCTAAAATCCTGGCACACACACTATTTGTTTCTCAGGTTCTAGCTCCTGGAGCAATTTAAATTTATTGTATTCCCCCTTTTCAAGGTAGAAGAGCACAAATTTTGGATTTAAAATTTTTATCTTGTTAAATTTTTATACAAGCTTCTTCCTCTTTCCCTTATATTCAACATTTTCTTCTGCAAACGTCTTTATTGATAGAAACTGTTTGTAGTAAAGCGATGCAAGGGAAGAGTAGCTAGTTCTTCCTCAGGAAAATGTATCAACAGGAAGGTGAGCTAAAGTCAAAGCCTGGGCAACTAAAGGCTGCTTGAGGGGTGCATGTAGACATCAAATACCTGAAGTTATTGGTTGTACAGAGTAGATATGGCACTAATACACTAAAAGCTACCATTTCATAACTTAACCAGAAAAGCCTCGCCAAAACACAAGCAGTACCTAAACTATTATGCATTAGGTTTAGTTCCTAATTCAAGGGATTCTTTTGATATCATTAAGGGATTACTGTACATATTAAAACCATCATTTCTTATAAGTTCGCATGCACTAGCTTTTACAATATAAAAATTCTAAATCCAAAATTTGATCTCTTCTCCTTCATCATTTGATTAGCACGGAATGATCTGCAATTAACTTAGAGGTAAGAAAATTGTGCCAGATTGTGTTTTTCTGAGTTCCAGAAAGTATACACAAAACAGAAATGTAAACATAGGTACCACAGGAAAGCCTGTGGGAATAAAACAAGTTTCAAAAACAAGTAAAATAATTTAACTGATTATATTTCTAAAATACATTATTAAATTTCCCTAACTGCTAATTTGTAATTCTTAATATTAAGAAATAATTTTTCCAGACCTAACCAGAAATTCAATGGCTTTTTTTTTTTTGTACCGGGGATCGAACTCATGACCTCGCGCTTGCCAGGCAGGCGCTTAAGCCACTGAGCTAAATCCCCAGCCCTTCCTAACCAGAAATTAACCACTTTTCTATGTCACATAAATTCCAAGTCACATATTCTTTTCTTTGTTTTTTTTTTTTTTTTTTTTTGGTACTGGGGATTGAACTCATGACCTTGCACTTGCCAGAGAGGCGCTGTGCCACTGAGCTATATACTTGGCCCTAAATAACAAAATTTATGTAATGGTTACTCTGAGGAATCTGACTAAAGGATAAGTGAAAAACATACGACAGCCAAGTACTTCTTATGACTATGCTAATAACTAATTCCTCATATACTAGTTTTTTCAGGAAAATCACATATAAATTATCAACATGAAACTAGCTAGTCATGTAGATTTATTACAGATAGAAAATGGAGTCAGTTTTCTAGTGAGGCTATTATTAATCATGAATGAAATGCAAATTAACTTTTTACTATCATTTTTTCTTATAAAACATCTTATTAAATCTTTTTCACATTAGGAAATGGTAAATTGTATGAAGTACTTGAAAGACTTGTATAGAAGAGAATAAATGACATTACACTGAACAAAAATTAAGATGTAATGTGGTTTATATTACCTTATGAATCTTTCTACTAGCAACTAGTAATTGATGTATATTTCATAAATATATGTTCAGACACTAAAAGATCAAACTCTTTTCCTTTTATAATGTATATTTTTTAAACACAGCAAACATTTTAATTAAATGCCTTTTGCTATCTGATAGTAAAATGGTAGATTTTCATTCTATAATGTTAAAGCAAAGAAACCTGTAAGAGAAATAAAACATTATATTGTTCTTTCACTATTATAAGCATTTACTGTATAACAATACTATTGTACAAAATAACACTCATTTTTAATAAAAACATATGTATATCAATTTGCATAAAGGTTTACATTACTTTATCAAAACGAACTATTTTAGGTTAAAAATTTAAACAAGTACATATAAAAATAGCATTTTACTACATTTTGGCAAATACTGTAAAGTTTTCTTCATTAACTAGAAAACATGAGGTTAATTTTCTTGCAGGGATATAATATTTTGGCAAAAGGAAGGTATTACAGCTTTCTACAATGTCACTGTAACCAGTGTAATTTTATAGTTTCTTATCAACTTTTGACAACACAGAAAGAGACTGGCTTACCAATGGTGCTGAATCCACCGGATGGTTATACGGCCTTCTTTCTATGCTGATATTCCCTGTAGAAAGAAAAATTTTTGAATACTTGGTTATTGGGCCTAATCACTTTATTTTGATAACCTTTATGTCAGTGAGATATGACTCATACAATTTACATGCAGCATCCTTTCAAGTTGTATCAAGAATTTTCTGGTCAGAAGCAGTTGGCTAGTTCAGCTGGTTCACCTGACTTAAGGTTAGCTAAGCCAATCTTTTCATTCAAGTGGTGTCCAGCAATAGTTCAAGATGCAGCCATCTCTCGCTCTCAACTAAAAAATTATAGCATTTTCTGGACTGTGCTCTGTTTTTCATTATAATTTTATTTCTGACTTGAGGTCATCAAGTTTTATAAATAATATTATAAAAGCTACAAAAGGAAGGACTACTTCCTTATTTTCTCAAAAGAAAAAATCTGTCTGAATTTCTTGGAACTGGCTTCATACTACGATATATCTTGCTATTTATTCAATTACCATGAAGTGTCTCTAGAGAAAAAAGTTTCCATGATTCTCTCCTTTAGGAAGACAACACTGAGCGCTAATCTTGAGAACTATCCTCTTATGTGTGGGTTTATCTTTTTGTTCTCAATGTTTTCTATTGCATTGTTTTGGTAATAAGTAGCCTTTAAGGATATGCTATATTGCATTTAATGTGTAACATACTGGCTCAAAGTCATGCTCATGCTAGAAGTGAACAATGGTGTCGGCTTCATTTACTTTTCAATCTCTGACCATCAGTAAACTAACAAGTGAGTTAGTTTAAGGCATCACACAGGACTGATTAAAGATGAGAATTACAATATCTATTGATACTAATTAGCCAAATTCCTAGTATGTTAGTTCCTATCTTTTATAAGCATTTAACTAACGTATAATAAAGGATTAAATAAGATCAACACAAAAAAATTCATTTGTTATCTTAGAAGAATATATTAAAAATGAATGAAGTACTATAAACATTATAACAACCAGTTTTCATTTCATTAAAAAAATTTTTTCAATATCTATTATTAGCTATTGAGGTATGAATTACCATATTACCTTTATTCAGCTGACTAATATTGAGTGACTATCTGCTTATCACTGACAAAAGATGAATAAATTATGAATTTTTAACTTCAACAGTCTAATAAAACAGAAATGACATCTTTCTGGGGGAAAAAAACCTATAGAGCAAATGAAGCAGGTTTTGTCTCCAGCGTATTAAGTCTTTATAGTAACTCTGTTGGAAAGATTTCTTTTTCAGTTAACAGCATCTTTGCATTAAAAATTAAAACAACATGAATAAAATATACTGGAAAATATTTCAGTAGCACAGATTCTTGTAAGAATTTAATAATGTAAAAGTATATAGGACAAAGAATAAAATGCCCACTTCCCAGACCCTACTGGGCTAGGAACTAGTAATATCTTACATGTGTATTCTCACTATTGTAATACAATTAATACAATTAATACAATTACAATAATAGTAATATAATTACAATAGTGAGAATACACATGTAAGATTACTGCCATAAATTGGGCTAAACTAAATATTGATTTTAAAATTCTCATCCAGTTGGAAAGTAACTTTAATTGGAAATAAAAAGTAACTGCAAAAACAAAAACCAAGCACTTTCAAATCTATACCCTCAGCTTATACAACTACAAAGAAAATAAATTAGTTTCAATTTAAGAATGTGTTGAGAACCAGAAATTTGAAAAGTAAATATAATCTTAGTTTTAAATTGTGATTGTATTTAGAAGCATCGTTGTCTAAAAAGATAATCATACATGTCTAAGGTAAACCACAGAATAGTAAGTTTAAAGAAAAATGAACCCAAGTAACTTCATATTTTAAGTCAATTTTACCTAAAAAAATCTGTATCTCATTTCACTTTTATTAAAGTGTAATGATGTGAGAAAAGTGAAAGTTCATAATAAGTAGCTTGCTCTGATGGTTAATTTTATATATTAATTTGACTAGGTCACTGTATCTAGATATGATGAAACATTATTCTAGATGTTGCTTTGCAGACTGTTTTGGATGGAATTAATATGTAAACAAGTAGACTATTATTGCCTTCCACAATGTAAGTAGGTCTTGTTTGAACCATATACAGGTATTTAGAAAAAATCTATGGCTGTTCCTGAAAGAAGAAATTCTGCCAAAAGATTTTCAGACCAAACTGTAATTCTTTACTGCCTGTGTTAAATTATAAATTACATATCTACATGTTCATTAAATATATTCATTGTTCAGAATATAGTTCAAATGTCTCTCTCTTAATCATGGATTATTTTAAAATTAGAATATCTCTAAATGAGCTTAAGAACATAGAACATCTATAGAATCAATCAATAAAAAATGAATAAAATATAAATAAATCTATCAACAAGTAAATTGTTGAGTCTGATAATCTCTATCTTTTAATGCTTAGGTACATTTAATACAATTACTGATATTGTTTTGTTTAAATTTACCATCCTGCTATTTTACTGCATTTATTTTCATTCTTTTGTTCCTTTTTCTCCTGTATTCTTTTGGAATAATCAAGTATCTTTACGTTATGATCCTAGTGGCTTTTTAGCTATACCTCTTCATATTTCTTAATGGCTATATGTGTGTGTATGTATGTACATATATCCTCAATTTATTATAGCATACCATGAGTTATAGAAATTTCCATTACAAAAGCAATAAAACCACCGTAATATAGTATCACTCCAATTATCCTACCTTTAAGCTATTGCTATTTTATATTTTACTTCTACATGGCACAATATGCTATCAGTATACTTTTTTAAATGTCAGTTTTAATTTAAAAATTAGTCTGTATTTATTTGCATATTTATCCTTTTTCTCCTTTATCCTTTTCTCCTTTTCTCCCCTGCAGATCCAGGTTTTTATCTGAGATTGTGTCTCTTTGGATTGATGAGTCTTGTCACACCTCCAGAATCTCTTGTTGTGTAAATCTGCTGGTGACTATTTTTATCCCCTAAAACTTCAGTGCATTCATCGATACATTCATTTAGGAAGGACGTTATCATTGGGTTTAAAATCTAGGCTGACTGTTCCTTTTTTTCAGAGAGATTTTATCCCTTCATCCTGTATGAGAAGGAAGGCCTTATTGTTATTCCTGTGAATATAATACATCCTTTTCCTTCTGGTTGCTTTTGCAATTTTCTCTTTATGGTCCCCCCACTTTTTTTTCAGTTTAATTAACATATATCTATGTATCACGTAGGTATGATGTCATTTATATATGCCCTTCTTGGGGTCAGCCTAGATTTTAATATCTATATGTCAATCTATTTTATTAGAGTCACAGAACTCTTATCACATTATTCCTTCAAATATGTTCCACTTCAGTTTCTCTGTCTTCTGAAATTCCAATTACACGTTTGAAATTTCACATGGATAATTAGAGCCAACAATTTCTTCCTCTTAGGCTTTTCTTCTGTGCTTCAATTTGGATAATTCCTATCATTTTGCCCCTGAATTCCATGATTCTTTCTTTCAATGAGCCCCTACCTGCTATTTTCATGCCATCTACTATATTTTTCATGTCTAGAATTTCTACTAGTTTCTTTTGGGAGGGGAGTTCCATTTCTGTACTAATATACTCCAACTTTTCATGTACTTGTTTCCTTATAAATTATTTAATATAACAGATATTTTAAAATACGTGTCTGTCAATTCCAACAGATCTATACAATTCTTTTTATTGATTGTTCTTTCACTTGGTTATGGTACATTTATTTCTGCTTATTCACACACCTCATATTTTCTGATTATAGGTTGGAACCATTAGACATGTAATCAGAAAAGAATGAAATAGAAAATCTTTATTCCCAAAACTCACCATTTCCTCACTTAGAAAGCTAAAGTGATCTCTTTGTTCAAATCAGTAGTTGGCTCTAGTTGAGCTGGGCTGTTGCTACTTTAGCTAATTTTAGTAAGCCTATTGTTTTAAGTGTTGCAAAGATAAGGTAATTAATTTATAAACTCTAGAGACTATGGGAACTCTCTGTATCTTTCTCCCCATCCCATGTCATGGCCTATGCTGCAGAAGTCAACTGGGAAAGAACTAACTACTGAAGAATGACTCATATAGGAACCTTTCAGATTCATTACGCTCGCCCATGTGGTTCCTAGAACTTTAGTTCATTTCTGTTCCGTAGTCACTCGGCCTAAAAAGTTTGATCTTCTCTCCAGTATTTTTTCACATTTATAAATACACCCATGTATTAAACTGGCTGCTGAGCTGTGCATGGTTATTACAGCACTCTGCAGGTAGAGGCAAAAGGATTATCAGTTCAAGCCCAACCTGAGCAATGTTGTGAGAACTTGTCTCAAAATTGGAGGGGGCGGGGGTAGGGGGGAGGATGTAGCTGAGTGTGAAAGCCCTGGGTTTAATATCCTCAGAACTGTGGCCTTCCTGCCACTTTATTCTTGTATGGAGTAGGCCTTGTTTCTCTTTACAATTTACTTTATTGATTGTTTATTTATTTTTGTGGTACTAGGCATTGAACCCCAGAGCCTTTGCACTGAACGGTATCACCCACCCTTTTTAAAAAAAATTTTGAGACAGTGTCTTGCTAAGTCACTAAATCGCCAGGCTAAACTTAAGTAAGGACCCCTCAGTCTTAAATTCCCAGAATGCTGGGATTAGCGGTATATAATAGAATCCTCCCCTAAAATTTATTTAGACTTCTGTGATAACTCAAAAGTTACAAATAGAGTGATGATCTTTACCAAACTTGTACACATTAACAAAAAGCAACTCTTGGTCCATTTAAGTGTTGTATTTCTTTCTCTCTTTCTCTCTTGATCAATTTCAGTACTTATTTACTTTTCTTCTGCTTGTTGATCTTGAATGTTTTTAATTTTACTAGTGCTTTAATTTTACTATAGGTTACTCTTCCAATTTTAATGGCAATAAACATAATCATCATTTATCCAAAGAAAACAGATGAACCTTCATTTATCTAAGATCCCAATGCTTCTTTGCTCCACACCAAAATTATACATTCAGAGAGATTTTAGTTCTCTATTATTTCACATAAATTTAGTTAAGTACATGAAAAAATATTTGGGAATTTAAGCACTATAGATTTACAAAACAAAAAGGGACCACGTAACAAAGAAATCCTAATGTTTTACCCTATGCCTAACTGATAAATCTAATGCAGTCGTGGTGAACCTATAGGCATGCATATTATTGCATTTTTCTTTTAAGATAAAAGATATTAAGATATGAGTTGTTTTTTTCTAAACTAAAACCTCAGTATTTAAGTTTAGTTGTTGGCACTTTGCAATAAATAAGTAGGTTTTGGGTTGCAGTTTGTACATTTGTCTCTAAAGGATTCGTCATTACTTTTGCCTTGTCTAAAGTAGTTGTTTGTCATTTGGTTACTTTCTAAAACCTTGTATATTCAAATGTCTTCCTTTACTGACAGGTGTATGATACTTTGTTTGAACAACAGATTGCTGGCTGAGAATATCTTTATTCTGATTCTCTACAATGTTAGTCTACTACCAGACAGCTTTTAGTGTTTTAGGTGAGAAATACAATACTGATCTGATTCTTTTTTCAAATGCTGGCAACTGATGAGGCTTGAGAACCCCACTCCCGTGCCCCATTATATGGGCACAAGTTGGACAGACTTGCTTTTACTATAGTTCAGTCTTCCATCAATACAGCTGGGAACACAAATATGCGCAGACAAAACACAAACAAACAAACTCCCCCAAACCAACCTAATGACTCTAAGGCATCTTATAGAAGATCAAAAAATCAGAATTACTAGCACCACTGATGGCAAGGGAGAATTAGAACATCTCAAGTTAAAACAAAGCAAACAAAAAACAACTATTAAGAATTTTCAGATAGTTAATTAACAAGAAGAATCCATTCTAAAGAAAAGAAACAGCAGTCTTCAGAAAGTCAGTTTGAAAGTAGGTAACATTTCCAAAGTCACAGAATGAGTGACGAGTGGTAGCAGGAACAAAACCCATAAATCTCAGCCACAAACTTCCAGACCCATTTACATGTGTTTGGTCCCTGTGGTTGGGACTTGATTTTATTCATCTTTACATCCACTTTGCCCACGTACTTGAAACACAGTAGGTACTTAAGAGTTGACACAAATATTAACGGAATGAATGAATGAATGAATGAATGTATCCTCCTACATCATGTCTATCAGATTCATATGCTACGATTAAATGTGAGTGTTTATACTGGGAATGCCCGAGTTAATGTCCTGGGATTGCTTTTCAAAACTTTATTTTTTCCATAATGTTCAATTTATTACAAAAATGGAATGTATTAATTACAATGTTTTCTAATTATAATATACTATATAGAAGATAATGGAAGAAATTTTATGCTTCTTGGAAGACACTTTTATTGTCTGGTAAAAAAAAAATCAGATCATGACGTTTTAGCTCAGTATACCTGACTAATTTGAATGAGAGAATTACATGTTTTTCAGTTCCCTCCAATCAGAGAGAACAAAAACAAACAGATTTATTACAAAATAAAAACAGGCAAGAACACATGCAGGAAAACATGTAAGTAGCAAAACATACATGTAGCAATCTATATATCATTAACAAATAGCTCTGGGCTGTCCAACGAGTCAAAAGCAACACACTAGGACCAGGAGAAGCTCAACGCTTCCACTCTGATGAGCCATTTGTTTCATGCAACACAACTATGCCTCCAATGAGTTTTGGAAGAACTCATGAATCTCTAAACAGGACAGAAAAGAAATTATGCTTTGATTATCTGTGGTGATGCAAAAATAAATAAGTAAAATTTATTTATACACAAAATAATCTTGAACAAAAGGAAAGACATCCCTTGTTCTATAAGACAATGTGGCATCATAACATTTACTCCCCCATGAAAATATATAAATTGAATATGACTCAAATAAAAGTTTTTTTCTCAGCATTAGAAAGGCTAATTCAATAATTCATATAAAACATGCAACATCTAGAAAAATCTGGAAGGAAAGGATAGCAACCAGTGGAAATAAACACAATTACCAGTACAAAATATAACACGAGAAACCAATGGATAAATAATTTAAAGACAAAAATACAAGACAGACATTAGGAAACAGGGGACTAGATCTTTTTTTAATGGGAAGAGGACTAAGAGATGGAGAGAAAGTGGAGGGAGAAAAGAAGTCATAGAATCTGTTACAGGCATGTACCAACTGCCTACAATAAATGTAATCATTAAGTACTACAAATGTGCTAATAAGAATTTTAAAAAGTTAAAAAACAAAAACAAGAAGCCTCAGTAATGAAAACAAAGAAGTACTGGCACATAAGTTCACAGCTAGACAGATTAGTTAAAATGTTTAGAAAAAGATACAAGTACAGATTTATAGAAGAAGAAGAGGAGGAGAAGGAAAAGGAGGAGGAGGAGGAGGAAGAGATATTTCTTAATGTCTCTTGTTGGAACAACTAGACACTAAAAAACAAATTGACCTATACTTCCCAGTATAAAACAGAGTAATACATTCTTAATAGATGGGAGATTTAAATGCTGAAAATGAAGCTCTATCAATCCTAGAAGAAAACATGGAGAATTTCTCTATTGATCTAGGTGAGGAGAAATCTGTTTGTAAACAAAGTTTTCGTATTGTAAAGCCAAAAGCCAAATGACAAGTGTAAGAAGACACTTTTTACAACTTTATTATTGAGAGATGACAAGTTTTTCCATTAAGCCAAAACATACAAATACAAGATAAAACTTTGAATCTGAACAGGAAATATCAATATAAACACACAGATTTTTAAAAAAAAAAACTTTATTTCCTAGATAAGAAAAAAGGTCTAGAAGTAACGACATGCCCCTAGCAATGAAGTTATTGAGTTCTATATTTTAGTTTCTGAATTCCATTAACAGGAGTCCTGGTAACAGTACTGGGACTCCTGCAAGAAATATTTACTGCAGCTCTGGGGTAGTACAATGTAAATCTACAATATTTTGAGCAAGGAAGTGGCTGAAGGTTAAATATTTCATATCATCCCTGACTTGAAGTTATACATTAAAGCTACTGTGATAAAATCAGCATGGTACTGGCATAAAAACAGACCTGAAGATCAATGAAATAGCTTCAAAGATACAGCCACAAATGCAAACATACTCAGCCACCTTATTTCAACAAAGGCGCCAAACATGTTTACTGGAAGAAAGATAGTCTCTTTAATAAGTGGTGCTGGAAAAACTGGCTTTCCATATGCCAGAAACTGTAACTAGACCCATGTCTGTCACCATGCATTAAACTAAAGTCAAAATGGATCAAAGATCTAAATATTAAAACAGAAACACTAAATCTACTTCAAGACAAAGTAGGTAGAAATTTTGAAGAGATAAGGATAGGCAGAGTTCATAAATAAATATCAAACTGCACAGGAAATACTTCCTAGAATCAACAACTTGGGATCTCATCTTATTTAAAAGTTTTTGCATGTCAAAAGAAATCTCAAACAGAGTGAAAAGAAAACCCACAAACTGGTAAAAAAAAAAAAAAACCTTAGCCAATTGTCCCTCAAAGGACTCCTATCTAGAACATGTAAAGAAATGCGAAAAATCAGATCCCCCAAATTTAAAGACCCAATCTAAAAATGGGTACCTGTGTTGAATACATACTTCTTTGAGGAAGAAATAGAAATAGCAAGTAAGTATATGAAAAAATGTGCATCACTGGTCATTAGAGAAATGCAAATTAAAGAACGGTGGGTTCCATCTCACTCCAGAAAGAATGGCCAAGTTAAGAAATCAATCAATAACAAATGCTGGAGACGCTGTGAGGAAAAACTCTTCTCCAATGTTTGTGGGACTGTAGACTGGTGCAACCACTATGGAAATCAAGGTGGAGATTTCTCAAAAAGCTGGGATTAGAGGTCCTGTTTGACCCACCAGCTATACCGCTTCTGGGCATTTTCCCAGAAGAATTAAAAAACTCATACCACAGTGATATATATGTACCCATGTTTAAAAACATTATACTGTAGTGATATATGTGCACCTATGTTTATAGCAGCACAATTTGTAACAGCCAAATTTTAGAAACAACCCAAATGCTCATCAACTGAGGAATGGATAAAAAAGATGTGGTATTTCTGAACAATAGAGTACAACTCAGCTGTAAAGAAGGATCAAATTGAGACTTTTATAGGTAAATGGATGCAACTTGAGACCATACTCATAAGTGAAATAAATCAAACTCACATGTGTAAATACTGTATTGTCTCCCTGGTATAAGAAACTAAAAGACTAAGATCCAAAATCTACAATAAATAATGTGAAACAGCAAGAAATTGCTCAAAGGGGAAAAATAACTGGGATATGTGAAAGGAGAAAAGAAGGGAAAAGGAAAAAGATATAGATTTGTATACACATACATATATCTCTATATCTATCTATACTATAGATAGATATAGATATATATATGTATGTATGTAAGATAGCTAAGATGATTATATTACCAATTCTATTAGTTCTTAGAGAAGAACAGTTATATGATTAGATTAGTTTTGTCTGTCTATATCTGGTAATCTTAGCAACTCTTTTGAAGATTACACTATGCAATATAACAACTATTGTTAAATTCCTACCATCTTATTTTGAAAGCCTGTATTTTTATTGTTTTGGGCTTTTCATTGTTGTTGTCTCTTTGCTCTTTGTTTTTCTTTTCTTGAAAGAAAAAGTCCACAGTACTCAAAGAGAAGGAGACACAGGAAAGGAAAAACAGCAATCATTCTACTTGACTGAAGAACACCGGTACTGGATTCTTCCCCCACTCAGTGGGCTGTTATAGAACCAGGTAGTCAAAGGATTTCATGGTATTGTCTTCTATATTACAGTACTCAAATTACAAAGGGAAAATTTTACTTTCACAGTTGAGAGATCTAGTTTTCATCTTCATTGGACTAAACTTATTAACATAAATAGTTGGACAAACTTGACATTATTTAAACCCAAAATGAGTACTGGATAAAATAATTAAACAAAAATAGTTTAAAAATAAGTACAAAAAAATGAAAAAGGGACACATGAGTCCCAACCATTTATCAGATATTGTTACAGAATCATGAAATATTTTAGCAAAGATAATGTTAGTGTGGTTACATATGAGAATGTCTTCATTTTTATTAAATGTATGATGAGGTTTTCAGAAAGAAGAGGTAATGTTGAGAATTTAGAGGCTTAGTTTATTTCTTTTCAACTTTTTGTGGTTTAAAATTTTCTCAACATAAGGTGGGGAAAAATTATAGGCTCTCAATGACATTTAATGACCTTATAGTAGGCAGGCAAATCTTTAATGAATTTGAACAATACAAAATCTTCCACAAAAGTATGTTTAAGTTTTCTCTGAAAATATTTTTGAGCATTATTTGAAAACAAGCAAAGAGCCAACAAACACTCCTTTCTAACACTGGATGTACTGATCACTTTTCCTAAAAATAAGAGAAATTTAAAAATTAAATGAGTAAATAATATTACAATATATTAATATTTACATGTTAATTCAAGTTAATTACAGTTACTGAAAATTAGTAATTTTCTGGGAAAATTATTGTGTCAATCTAGTGTGAGCTATTTGTAATTCTTATTAGTTTTGTTCCTTTATAATTAGAAAAAATAGATTTGAAGTAAAGTTTATTAGTATATCAATAAATTAATTAATATACTGATTTTGGAGACAGTATATATATTGGAAGACTGACCTTACCAATTATTAGGTATGTGACCTTATGAGTTGTCTACTTATACTTTCTGGCAAAGTCTCTAGGCCTTTGCTAGACTTTCATGATCTGTACCATTTATTCTCAACTATTAGTCAAAAATTAAATTCACTAATTCAACAAATATGTAAAGTTAGCAGATCTTTGCCATATCTACTATATTAATTTCTATTTAAAAACCACCAAGAACTACATAAGGTTTTTCCTATTTGCTAAATTTTATAAGTTAACTCCAATGGGCAATCAAAGTTTACTCAAATCATATCCCATGTGACATGCTTTAGATACCCAATCTGAGGACACATCAGGTATGTTTCTAAAAAAGATGCCACTTATTTATTATACGAGCAAGAATAATGAACCTCAAATCCATGCATTCAATTGTTTAAATATAATGTAGTATCTGTCTTTTCTGAGACAGGGTCTTGGTATGTAGCCCAGGTTAGCCTCTGTATTTTTATTCTCCTTTTTTAGTTTCCCAAAGTGTGGGATTACAGGCATATGGGATTACATCTGGCCAGCATCTGCCTTTAATAAACTAATATTGGTTATTTTAACAATCGTGTGCCACATCCTTGAAAATCACAAGTACAAACAAGATAGAAAAGCATACTATTCTAAATTAGATATTTCATTTTTTTAGATTATTACAGTGAAGAATTAAAAATAATAATATACACCACTAGAAAAAGCTTGCTGTATTTTCCTGTTTCCTCAATTTTTTTCTCAGTGTCTTTTTAGATAGACAATATCCAAGTTATTCACTTCATAGTCAACCCTAACAGCTTTTGGTTTCTTATGTTCTTTTCATTAAATAGCCTCTTCCAGCTTCTCATAATGTATAGATAAATTTCAAGGCTATATTTTAAAATGTAGTCAACCCTAACAGCTTTTGGTTTCTTATGTTCTTTTCATTCAACAGCCTCTTCCAGCTTCTCATAATCTACAGATAAATTTCAAGGCTATATTTTAAACTGTACAGCACAGCTCCTAGCACAGAGTTTGACTCATAGTAACATAGTCAATAAAATGGAATTAAATGAATGAGCAAGCTATTCCATAGCTTGTTTTAGAACTCTTTCAGAATCTTACACTCAATGTATTCAAAACACAATCAGTCATCTTTGTTCCAATATTTCTATATTTCCTTATTTCCATTTATAGACTGTCATCCACTCATTCATGTAAATTAGAAGTCTCACTTATCCTCAAATTCTATTTCTTTATCCTCTACCTTTCACATTCCAAGTCTCCATGTCAATGATCTAGTATTTCAACTTTCTTCAGTTCCTGTCTCCCCTCAATAACTGAAATCACCTTTTAACTTGAGTTCCTGCCTGTAATGCCTCTAATACCTTGTATGATCGTGAATCTTATACTAATTAAATATGGCCTTCTCTAGGAGGCCTTATCTTCCTCTTTCATACAAAACTTGTCATTAAATTATATACACTCTCCAGTATGCTTGTTTATTTCTCCTGTAGCAAATTATCAAGCTATACAATCCTATCCACATGCCTTTCTCAAAATATGCCTTCAGCAAATACTGCAAGTACTAAGGATAGGACTGAGTTTCTCCCAGGTTCAATTCTACAAGCTTCTGTACAATTTGCCCTCTCATTTCCTCTCATCTTATTATCTTCTATTCCCCCCTCACGCTCTCCACTCCACCTATACTGACTTTTGCTGCTGAAAATGCACACTGAGTACATTATTGTCATGGATCTTGGTTTGGAATCCTATCTTCCCAGACAGCTCCTTTTTTTTTCTGTACAATTCTATTAAATGTCAGCTTCTTAGTGAAGCTTTCCTTGACTATTTAAACAGCAACCTAAACCCTCTCTTCAGGTAACTTTATCCCTCGCTGTCTGTTATGGTTTGGATCTTAACTGTCGCCTAAAGACACTAACTGGATGTAGGGTCCAATGGAAGGAAGTTACATCATGGGGCAGGGGCTCCTGAAGATGATACTGTGGCCCTGATCTTTCTTTTTCTCTTTTAATTTTTGGTAACCATAAGTTGAGCACCTTTTGCCTTAACCAAGAATTACCGGCCATGACATGCTATCTTGCCATGGGTCCAAAATCAACAAAACCAACTATACCCATGGAACTGAAACCTTTGAATCGGTGAGTGAAAGTAAATTTTTCTTCCTTATAAGTTATCTCAGGTATTTGGTTGCAGTGATAGCAGACTAATATGCTTTGTCATTTATTCTATTTTTATTTTTTTTCTTATAGTCTTTTTCCACCAGGAGGTAAACTAGAGACACTTACATATAAAAAGGACTAGTTATATTAGCTATATAAAGATTTTTACCTGTTTGATTCACTGAGATATTCACAGTACCTAATGCCCAGGAAAAAGTAAATACTAGGTGGGTTTTTACTACTTCTATGAATTATGTATGAATAATTTTGGATTCACAGAACCTAAATGTGTAGGAATTAACATTTTTTATAACTAAAAAACAAAGCAAAAATTTTTAAAAAAGAATAAATTAAAATAAGATAGGATTTGTGATGAAAACACCTTACAATGGTAAGGTATTGAGGAGGTAGCAAGGCAAGAATCCATTTTCTCAGGCCTATTCATTAAAATTATAATTTAAATTCTAGGGAAAAATTCAACAATTTGAGCATAAGCATCATGATTTAAAAGAAGTTTCTGATAATCTTAAACAAAGAGAAGTCAGTTTTTAAAAATATGCACAATATGGCATTACTTTTTTCCCTGTAAGAGTTCATTGACTATTAAATTTATTAATTTGCCTATCTGCTATAATATTTGTTTATAATTATCTTTAACATGAGTTTGTGTACTTTTTTACTTTCAATTTTTTTAAAAAAAATCATTTAAAAATGTAGATTAAAAAGACTAAAATGATAGTATCAAACTTCACAATGTTACCATCACCAAAGGGGTTAAAAAAAGAGAGGAAAAAAAGGGGACAACCCTCCTATCCCTATTTCCCCCCAAAACAAGCCAAAATAAAAAACATGCTCAAATTATGCTTTTCTCAAATTTAATGGCCATGAATGTAAAGAACTTGATTCCTTTTCAGAGAGTGGCAAGCACATACCACAAATTTACACATACAAATGCACTCACATGTCTATATCTGTCGCTTACTATGAAAGAAACTGCAGTGTTTCATAACTACTTAGTTATTTATTCTCATAATACTAATCCTTGTATATCTCTGGGAGGCAAATTTGAAGAAAGTAGCACAGTAATTATGTTCATTGTATGACTGTGGCACATCAGCCTCATCAAAGGCTAGCAACCAAATCCAGACTCCTAAATTACCATTCAAAATGGACAATATTGTTCTTTATTGGACAGACAACTCTGATTTCTGTGCAAGACCTTGAAGCTAAGTGTATCCTCTGAAGGCGATATATTTAAATGAATTATTTCCCATCTTTGTGCCCCACAGTGCTCATGCATATCTCCCACTGAACTCACCACCACTGTATTACCTCTCTTTGCTGTTAGATCCCCCACCCACTGGAATACTCTGAAAGCAAGATTTCAATCCTTCCTCCCCAATTTGCTCTCTGCTTGAGGCATGTCCCTGTCACAGAGTAAGTTTTCCATAAATGTTGAACTGTATCAATTAATTTTTAAAAGTATAGGAAAGTTGTTACTTTTTAAACTGAATAGTGGTCATTAAAGTATTTCTAAAACATAGTATTTCTAGTTCTGCTAAAAAAATGATTAGTTAATGTCATTCACAAGTTTTACTCCTTATGGAATTATAGGTGAATATTTTTCAAAACAGAAAGTTGAGGAAAAAGAGTAAAATGAAATTAGAATAATGTCCTACTTTTTACTCAATTATCTATAATACAAAAACCTCTGACATTATTTTTGTAAAAAAATGACCAGTCACTCCATTTAGTCATTTGTCAGTTTCCATATTTCTCATCAACTTTGCTCTCACACTGGTAGGCAAGTTGCTGACTAAGAACAACACAAAGAGTGACTTTTTACATTTCATTCACTTTTCATGCAAGGAAAAAGCTTCCTGAAAATGTGAGCTAAAATTTTGGAAAACACACAACATTATCTGAAGATGTCTATTATTACCAGAAGGTCTATTTCTTACACCTAATTTCTATTGCTGGGTGACTGTTTTCACCAAGTAATGGGATATTCATTTCCAGAGAACATTACCAGTAAATTCTATGATATCATAGAGTGTTCAATATCCAGACCAAACTAACTAAACCACAACATGCAAAAGCATGCACTTCACTTCTCTAAGGGAAACCTGAGGGTTATTCTGAGAATGGTTTTAGCAGATTATAACCCAAGTAAGAGTAAATGGGAACTTAATTTAGATAGTCCTTTTTCTCTGAATTTCCAGATCTCTCAGCAGACAAAAATGAAAATGCTTAAAACTAAGCTGTTCCTTGTTTCAAATCCAATCTTAAAAAAGTGACTTTGAGACACAGGAATTTACAAAAGACTCAAGCATTATTATTTTATAATAATAATGGTATTTTATAATAATTATGGTATTTCATATTTTCCCCTGGCCACAGAAGGAAACATGAAGAGCTGCCTGTTTGCCAGTAGGCAGTCCCTGCCCTAAGCAAAATTAGTAAATAAAAATTAGTATTATTTTAAGAAACTCAGTACTTTTGAAGTATTATAAAATGGCTGAAAAGATACTGATATATGTGAAATGCTAATGGTATATAAATGGAACAAGTATATATGATTAATAAGGAGTAAGACTTTACCTTTTTACTTTAAACTTGAATTAAGGTATTTTTTTGTTATCAGAGAGGTGGTCAACATAATGTATATATAGATGTATTCATGGTTTATAATACAGAAAAACTAAAAATCATATTTAGAAAATGAAGAATGGTTTAAAAGTTATGGTATATTAATTTTCTTCAAAAGCATGCATTAAGTTGATTAACAAGAAAAAAAAGTTACAGAATGGCCTACTTTAAATAAAATTTACTTGGAAATATGCTGTACAATAATTTCACTTGTATGCCTAATTAGGTTACAAACTAAAAAAACCATCCAATTTTGGTTTGAAATCATAAAAATTGTGAAGTGCATTTTATTGTTAATTGAAAACTTTATTAAATGCAGTCATATAGCATAAAAAAACAAACAATGAAGTTATGCCTGGTCAAAATAATTCAATCATTTTATAACAAATCCTCTTACCTCTCCTTTTGTAGCCACATGAAATTATTGTAATTCTTCCTTTAGTTCTCACATATGAATAAATTGATTACTGACAGTTTCCTTTACCCTGGAGACACAGCAGTAAATTACAAAATAGTCACTATGATAGAAATTATGTTTTGATAAAGTAGTTGGATCCTTTAAAGTCCATTTCAGAAATATGTAATAAAAACCATTTTTACATGGAAATTTTTTGTAAGTATCCCTAAAGGCTATTTTGAAATAATATATATGTATCAGAGGAATATATATTTTAACATGACACTGATGTAGTTTAATTTTAAGAACACTGTGTTTTAGCTTTGTAAAATTTAGTGAGGCATTAGGTAATTTTAAAATAAAAAGGTTCAATGATTGAAGTAGTTTTGAATATATAAACCTTTGTAACCTCTGCTGCCAAATATATTTTAGTATTTAAAATTTTTTTCTTGTAGTAAACACTTTCTTATACTCTTTACTCTCTTTCTTCCTTTTTTTTTTTTGGAATGGGAAATTGAACTCAGGACCTTGTGCTTGCCAGGCAGGCGCTGTGCTGCTGAGCTATTCCCCCTGCCCTCTACTTTCAAATGACAGGTCGCTAAGATAGAATAACTTGTTAAAAGTCGTAGCAAAAGTAATAGAATATGGATTTAAATTCAGGTGTCTCTAATTTCTTAGGCAAGTGCTAAGAGAATCTTAGTTACTGATTTACATAAATAAGAATGCTTCTAGAGTCCCTAGGAAAGTCAATCAATACTGCTTTTAGTAACATCTTCAAAATCATGATGATAAAATACCATAAAATCTTCAACAACAAATTAAAAACATTATTTTTAACACTTGATTTATCTGGGGTCAGGTAAGGAAGATATATATTAAAGTAGACTTTATGATTGATCTGCACTCACATATGGTACCTACTGGTAACATGCATTTTAAAAATTTAAATCAATTAAAATAAAATGAATTAAAATTTGTTCCTAAGTGACACTAGCCACATTTTACACACTCAATGGCCACATGCAGATAATGTTATCATCTGTGATGGACTCTGTAAAGTTAGGGTTCAGAAAAGAAGCCTCAGTTGATGATAAATCTTTGAGAATCATTAGCATAGGAGTTTTATTTAAAGTCATGGTATCACTGAGGATATGCACATAGGAATAAAAGTCAAACTGTGGTGGAACAATCTACAAACACATAGAAGAAAGAGGAACAGTCAGCAAAAGAAAATAAAGAATGACTAATAAAACAAGAAGAAAACCTAGAAAATGTGGATCCCAAAAACTATGCATTCAGAAGAGGATAAACTGGGTGTGGTAGTACCCCCCTGTAATTCTAACATTCTGGGAAGTTAAAGCAAAAAGATTGCAAGTTCAATTGCATGGGTAACTTAGTAACTTAATCAGACACCATCTCAAAAAATAAAATTAATAAAAAGCTAGATGCAGCTCAGTCTGAAGGCCCTGGGTTCAATCCCCAGTAACCTCCCTCCCCCCAACACAGTCACTAAATGTGCCAATTGCTGCTGGTAGGTTAAGTAAGATAAGGGTGAAGAACTGACCACTGGAATTATCAACATGAAGGTCACTGCTGAGCTTGAAAAGAACAGCTTAGAGATTTCAACAAATTTATAGAAGTTATGATCGGATTAGAAACATCTGTCTGGAAGCCTTATGGGCGGGTACTACAGTAGATATGGAAACTATATGACTATTAAACCTGTCATTACACAACAAGAATATTTGGTAGATAGCAAATAAAATGATACCCACGAAGTTAATACATAAAATGTTTAAGTCACAGGCTGAAATCCCCACAGAAAATGCAGGTTGCCCAGCACTGACCACAGGTTAAAAGTGAAAAAAAAAAAAAAATCAGTGGAATTGCTCCTAAAAATAACATTGAGTAAATTGTTTGGAGAGTGGAGCATTCTAGAGTAGATATGCTGTTCCCTTATTTTCATTCTGGGAATACGAGAAAGACCTAGACGATGTAAAAAACTTGGAAAGACTTAGAAGATGTAATGTCATCTATAAAACCGATGCTAGAAAAATGGAACAAATAAGACATGAAAGAGACCATGCAAAGGAAAAGGACAACTTGTAAATAGAGAGATTCAGAGTTTAAAAAAAATGAAATGAACTGGTTAGAAAATGGAAGTCATAGATAAATTCAAAGTTCTTACCTGAAAAAATGGTAAAGCTATTTCTAGAAATAAGACAGAAAAGTAAAATAGGGAAGCTTCTTTTAAGAGAAACTTACAGCAATGATTACATTTCAGTAACATATGGAACAAAAAAGGATTAGCTTACATATCTTAACATAAGTTTGAGGTTGGATATTTTTTCTGAGATTAGATTTTATATTTCAGGGTCATTGTATACTGTAAAAGATCTGTTCAATTTTAACTAAATTTACATTTGATCTTTGAAAACATGCTATAGGAAAATAGTGTCTATAAATCTTTAAAATATAAACAATACAAAAAATAATACATCATTAACACACCAACTAGAAAGATTTGGAAAACACAAACATTAGAATATCTATGAAATACAAATTCAATTTATCTCTTACTTTGGCTATGTTACGATTAAGTTATATAATTTTCATATTCACTAAATCAGTGAAATCTCATTAAAAATTTTTCTACAGTTTATTTTCAGTTGTTTGCTTTTTCATTTTTTATTGGTTGTTAATACAGTGCTAGGTAAGTGATACAGAATACTATGACAACTAAACTTAAAAGATTCTTAAACAAACAAAAACAAAACAAGACAAAAAACTACATCAACATGAACAGAAATATGGCTGAAAAAAAAAGTTTAAAATAGGTTTGTCAAATGAGGAAAAAGTTGAAAACTGTAAGGCTGGAACCATTTGCACCACACAAACATAATCTAAAACATCGTCTTCCAAAGTAAATAGCAAGGTAGTAGTAGGCTGAGTCAAGCTCATTTGAATATGCTGACTTAAGTGAAAAGAAAAGTTTATATTCATATGTTCCCCTCAGACACTATTTGGAAAATTTTAGTATCTCATGAGAATAGCAACATTTTTTCTCTGCGCATGAAGATTCATAGTATTAACTAGTTAACAAAAATTATTTTAAAATTAGGAAATAAAAATATAAATAACCAACATGTGTAGAAACACCTAATTTACTTTATAAGCGTTTTTATTACAACGATACTTTAATACTTAACTAGCAGAATAACTAAGATCACTGGAGAATTACTTTACATTCTTAGTATCTAATACTATGTTAGATACTGAAATGGCAATTTACATGTTTATTGCACTGATCAAACATCAATTTTAGAGTTTCTACTATGACAAACAATAACAAAAAATCTAATAATGAAGTCTAGTCTTTGTAGAAGGACTAAAATACTGTAGATATTTGTTAAAGAAAAAAATAGAAATGATTAAGATGTTCTGCCAGAAAAGTTCAGATACGAATTAGTCCCATCCCTGGAATTTTTATGTTGACTGGTAGTCAGAGAAAGGGGCTGGAATGATATCAACATTGCTTTTGTAAGTAACCCTTGGTCTCTGGTAGACTAGATGGATAACTGAATTAAGATGATTAAGGAAGTTTGACTGTCTGATATGAAAGATTTTTATCCTTCTTTATTTTTATCAAAACTTTTAAAAAATTATGCTACTATTACTGAAGTAATACTTAGCGAAATTAAAGACAACAGTAACAACATACATTTGGTTACTCATTTAAAAAGTCATTTCACATTGCTTGTTAGCTCATGAGATCTATAATTGTCTTTTTACAAAGCAGAAAATCCATGTATAACCTGAATTATACATATGAAGAATTTCACAAGTCGTTTCCCTCCTCAGCCTTAGAGTCCCTCCCTTTTAATGAAGACTAGTCTTCTTAAAATTCAATCAGAATCACTAAAACTAAATATTTTCTTAACTTACCTCAGACCCTTAAGTTTGAGTTAGGCACTACACACTGCAATATAACTGTCTTCTTACTTGACTGTTTCTCAGAGAAAAACTATTGCGTCTTGAAGGCAGGATTTGTAACTTTAATGTGAAAAACTAGAACTAGTACATTGCTTGGTCTATGCTAAGGAATTTTTGAATAATTACGTGATTTTCTAGTAAAGGGTGTTTATCAGAAATCTGGTGTTAATTCCTAATTCGAAGTTCATTCTGCTATACCACCGCTTCTATAAATGGATAAGGGTATGAAAACATTTCTGATAAAGTACCCATTTTGACATTATCTGCTACAGAATGGTATTTTCTTGAGAGGAAAAAAAGCTGCAAGTTGTAAAACAGAATTATATGAAGTACCTTCAATTTTTCTAATGATTTAAGTTTTTTACAGATAGTCAAATCCTAACAGAAGCAGGCTAATGAATAGAGTTTCTTTGCAGTTTTGGTTGTTTCATAACCTCTGGAACAAAGGACTGTCATATGCAGATTTTAGCCTGTTACTTTGATTTTAATTATTTTAATGTCTTGATGGTGCTCAGGTCGAAAACTAAACTCTCAAAAGCTAAGTGTGTTCCGGAGGATTGTTCAAGATTGAGGTATTTCTTTGAAAACCAATCTTTCTTTCATCTTTCTTTCGTTCTTTTGTTCATTCTTTCTTTTTCTTTCTTTCTCTCTTTTGTTTTCTTTCTTTCTTTTCTTTTCTTCTTTTCTTTTTCTTTTTCTTTTGTACAGTGAGTCAAACTCAGGACCATGTTCTTGTCAGGCAGATGCTGTTCCACTGAGCTATACCCCAGCCAGAAAATTGTCTTTTTAAAATTATCTCATCTTAATGTCTTTTTTGGCACGCTTCTAAAACTCTGATATCTGTTATTTGCCCCTCTGATATTTTGTTTTTCCTAAAGGCATCAGAACACGTTTTATTAAAATGGGTCTTAAGATTCTTCCCACACGTTTGCCCACAATGCAAACTGTAAGACTTCAAATAGAGAGCAAATACCTCACAACTTCATGCTTTTCCTCACAATATTTTATGGGTTTCAGAGTATTAAAATATGTTCTATGATCCTACCAGTTCTATGAAGTAGAAAACATAGAGACATTTATCTAGAGAGAGAAAGTCAACTACTTACGCAAACAGCTGTGAGGTGGCACAAGCCAGGATCAGGCCCAGCTGTTCTAGACCAGTCCAAGCAAGTCCAGTGACTTTTTCACTCTAATACACACGCTGAATTCAGAAAAGCAACTGTTTTGGAAAACAACCTCTCACTTTTAGAAACTGCACAGAACATTTTTTCATCCTTTTTAATGCCAAAAAAGTATATTTAAGGACATCTGTCTACAGAAAATTGGTAGTTATGTAGATTACGGTAACAAATTAATTCTCACCACTGAATTGAAAGCTTGGAATTCTGAAAGTATAACATCAGAGCTCAGTAAAGCATTCTTTTTCAGTTAATAGTTTAGCATTCGTTGACCAATATTAACAGAAAGCTCTGCCAACTCTAATGGGATGTGAAAGTTCTTTGAAGCTTCCTTAAAACGGAAACTCTCCTTTTATCATCAGCTGTGTTTATTAAGAACCCTTCTAATTTCTAATTTTGCCAAAATCTATTTTTCCTTTGAAACACAAGAGCTATCATGTTTCCAGTTTAGATGTAATCCAAACTCCAAGTTTATAATTAAAAAAGACGACATGAAGATTACATGAATAAACTCATAATGATTCATTTCTTTTGACTTATCTATTTAACCTGAATTAAATTTAACTTACAGCAACACTGAAAAGTATGACAGCCAAGCTGTGCTAGCAGCAACCTAGCAGCTGAGCATTCAGGTTTAATGCAGTGTTGGCACTTTGTGATAAGTAAATGGGTTCTGGGATGCAGTCTGGGATATGTATATGTATCTATCCCAAACACTGTATGACTTCAATATTTCAGATATGCTTTCAGGAAGATTTTTATATCTGAAACACTCTATCTACATATTTATTTTTGCAGGTCTATATTTCATTCTAATAGATTTGTATGATCAAAAATACTTATCCACTTTTAAAGCTGATTTTAACACTGAATAAAATCACAGAATTTTAAAGACAGAAATCAAATTCAGAGTCTTCATTTAGCTGAAGGGATGATAAAATTAAAGCCTGAAGAAACTGTTCAAGATTCTACAATCTTTTAGAAATGAGGGTAGGTCTAAACACTAGTCATCAGCTTTCTAGTATAGCATTTCTACAACTAGCTTTTTAATGAATAAAATTAATTATCTGCCATTTTGCAACCAACCATATCTTCTAATTTTTAAGTTTTTCTAAATAGTGATACTTCGATAAACTTTCTATGAAGGATATGTCTTAAATAGGCTACGAATACAAGTGATCAAAACAAAATCAGGTGAGGCTGTGTTAGCATGTAAGAGAGGAGGAGATAGGATATATGTGGACATTTATGGTATGAATATCTCACTCATGACCGACATGGTCACAGAAGCTGAAGGGAGAGGGAACTGTGTCTATGTACACCTGTGAAGTTTGCAAGGCTTGTCTTTATCATAGCCAGCTGTTTAGTCTTTGTCTTTATTCTTGCTATTTCAGTGGTAATCCCTTTTTCCATTTCAAAGGGCTTCCTTTCTACTCTTTCCCTTCATAGAAAATGAAAGCATTTTATACTTATCTATATCTTTTGGCAGGCCAAAATAAAATACTACAAATCAACTTTATAAAAAATAACAATATTAACTCAGACATTTATCTTCTATTCCTTTAATCCAGAAATACAGAATGAAAAGCTTGTTTCCAGAAAAATTTTGACCTCAGTAGAAAGCAGGAATTGAGTGATGGAGAGCAGTTCCCTCTCTCCTAGTCACTCAAAGTACAGTCTAAAGGCAAACTAAATATCTATTTAAGGTGCAAAGAGTAAGAGTCCAAATGAGTGATATAACCTCCATTGTAAACACATGAGCACAACCTCCATTGTAAACAAAACCGATTAGCACTATTGCTTTAACTTTTAGTAAATATCTGTAACACAGAAAATAGACATTTCTAAGATTTGAAATAATTATTTGTTATAGTGATTTGAAATGATAACTCAAAGTATTTTCAAACCTAGCTAACACATATTCACCATGTTTACAATGTAAATATATTATATTCACAAACCTGTGCTTAGTCTTTTTGCAAATTACATTATGTAGTTTAAACTGCAACAATGTATAATGTAACAAATAACATTTTCAGTCTTTGAATGAAGAGCTTAAGATTCACAGACATAATAAATGACATAGCGAGGACTACTGTAAGAATTCTGAACACAAATATTTTCCCATTATAATATGAAACTTAAAAAAGTAACTAAAATGACGTGCATAAATAAGTTCCAAATACTTCACAAGTTAGAAGAGAGATACTGTTCCCAAATTTCTAAGTAAATTATGCTGATCTTTTCAAATTCAAGTTTCTTATAGTCTCTGTCAAAGATACTGGTTTATATTCAGCCATCTTACCTTTCTTAAAGGATTCAGCAATAGGAAAAATACTGTCAAAATATATAGCAATTAAACTAAAACATCTTTCACTACAGAAATAAAAATTTTTCTTTGATGGCCTTGGAAAACCTTGTTCAAATTAATTTAAAACCAGTCTCCCAACATTTGCAATTGGATAATGAAACTCAGTGATTCATACTTTTTTTTTAAATTTTATTTTAAAGAAGGTAAAATTAAACAGAACAAAACACAGATTTCAAAGCAAGACAACCAGAGATCTACACTGTCTACCATACTGTCTTTTCTTTTCTTCCAAATAGTTGTCCATATCTTCACATACAATGAATTCATACAAAACAAAATAGTATAAAACTGATCAGAACAGGATGATGAAGGCATTTTAGGTCTTCAAGACCAGACATTAGGGAAGTCAACAATCATTGCCATAATGTCTCTCATTCTCTTCAAAATAGTTGCCCACACCTTCACATATGTTGAAATTAAAAAAAAAGACTAAAATCACTCTGAACAAAGCATAATAGTATTGCTGGATTTCACATCATGACACTACGAAATCAGCACTGGGTACCTCAGGGTCTCTTCTTCAAAGTAGCTGTTCATTTCATTGTGCATTATATAATCAATTCTTATAAACTGTTTAGAAGTTCTATGCATGTATGACTCTCTACCTGTATACCTATCCTTTCTGTGTTAGAGGGAAAAACAAAACAAAACAAAACAAGACAAAACGAAACATATTCCTAGAAAAACATGAAACGATAAAGACATATAAACAACAATAGCAAAGAGCCCAGAACACTGACAATATAGACATTCAAAACAAGGTGGTAGGAGCATAACTAGCATTGTTATTTTACATAATTATCTTCAAGCGTTCCTCAGATCACCATACAGTAATATGCACAACAGTTCCAATCCTATGAATGTTAACTATTTTGTTCCAAGAACTTACAGAATTTGTAGGACAATCATCTTAGCTATCCTAAGTGAGTTTATATAATTTTAGATATTTTTCTTTTCCCTTCCTTTTTCTTTTTCCTCATTTTCCCTGAGATATTATTTTTTCTCCTTTAAGCAGATTCTTGTTCTTTTACTGTATTTCTTGAGTTTTTTGTATCTTATGTACTCTAACACTAGGGTGACTATATGGTATTTATACATGTGAGTTTGATTTATTTCAGTTATGAGTATGGTCTCGAGTTGTATCCATTTACTTATGTATATTTCAATGTAATCATTCTTTATAGCAGAGTAGTACTCCATTGTATGACAATACCACATCTTTTTTATCCATTCCTCAGTTGATGGGTATTTAGGTTGTTTCCAAGATCTGGCGATTACAAATTGTGCTACTATAAACATGGGTGCACATATATCACTGTGGTATGATGTTTTCAGTGCTTCTGGGAATATGCTCAGAAGTGGAATAGCTGGGTCAAATGGGACTTCCAATCCCAGCCTTTTGAGGAATCTCCAGACTAATCTTCAAAGAGGTTGCACCGGCCGGTACTCCCAACAACAGTGCAGAAGAGTTCCTTTTTCCCTGCAGCCTCTCCAACATTTGTTGTTGGTAGTTTTTTTTTTTTTTTTTTTTTTTAATCCTGGCCATTCTTTCTGGGGTAAAATGGAATCTCAGTGTGGTTTTAATTTGCATTTCTCTAATGACTAATGATGATGAACATTTCTTCATGTATTTATTTGCCATTCGTATCTCTTCATCCGAGAACTGTGTATTCATTTGAGATGCCCATTTTTGGATTGGGTCTTTGAATTTCAGGGTCTGATTTTTTTAAATTCTTTATAAGTTCTAGACAGAAGTCCTTTGTCTGAGAGACAGTCCATTAAGATTTTTTTCCCAATTTGTGGGTTTTATTTTCACTCTGCTGGAAATCTCTTTCGACATGCAGAAACTCTTTAATAAGATATGGTTCCAGTTATTGATTCTGGGAAGAAGTATTTCCCATGTGGTTTGATTCTTCTTCATGAATTCTCTACCTACCCCTATATCTTCGAGGTTTTTACCTACTTTGTCTTCCAACAGATTTAGTGTTTCTGTTTTAAGATTCAGATCTTTGATCCACTTAGATTTTAGTTTAGTACATGGTGATAGGCATGGGACTAGTTTTAGTCTTCTGCATATGGATAGCCAATTTTTCCAGCACCATTTTTTTAAAGAGACTGTCATTCTTCCAGTGAGCATGTTTGGCCCCTTTATCAAAGATAAGGTGGTTGAGTGAGTTTGTGGTTGTGGTTGTATTTTCCAACCTATACCACTGATCTTCAGGTCTGTTTTTATTCCAGTACCATGTTGATTTTATTACTGTAGCTTTGTAGTATAATTTCAAATCAGGGATTGTGATGCCTCCTGCTTTGCCTTTGCTGCTTAGAATTGCCTTTGCTATTCTAGGTCTCTTCTGGTTCCAGATGAATTTTAGGAGTGATTTCTCTAGATCTATGAGGTATGTTAGTGGTATTTTCATTGGGATTGTGTTGAATCTGTACAGTAATTTTGGGAGAATAGCCATTTTCACAATGTTTGTTCTTCCTATCCATGAACAAGGGATGTCTTTCCATTTTCTGAGGTCTTCTTCCCTTTCCTTTTTCAGGGTGTTATAATTTTCCTTGTAGAGCTCTTTTATTTCTTTCATGAGATTAATTCCTAAGTATTTCATTTTTTTGGATGCTAGTGTGAAGGGTGTGGCTTCTCTTATTTTCTGTCAGTATTTTTGTTGTTAGTGTATAGGAATGCTATTGATTTTTGAGTATTGACTTTGCATCCAGCTACATTGCTGAATTTATTTATTATATCTAGGAGTTTTTCAATGGAGCTTTGGGGGTCTTCTATGTAAAGTATCATGTCATCTGCAAATAATGATAATTTAACTTCCTCTTTTCCTATCTTTACTCCTTTTATTTCTCTCTCTTGTCTAATTGCTCTGGCTAGTATTTCCAGTACTATGTTGAATAGGAGCAGTGATAGGGGACATCCTTATCTTGTGCCTGATTTTTAAGGTGAAGGCTTTCAGTTTTTGGTCATTTAATATGATGCTGGCTGTTGGTTTGTCATAGATGGCCTTTATCATATTGAGGGTCTAGACCATCTATTCCAATTCTCTGTAAGGTTCTTATCATGAATGAGTGTTGGACCTTATCAAAAGCTTTTTCTACATCTATAGAGATGATCATGTGGTTCTTACTTTTGGCTCTATTGATATGGTGGATTACATTTATTGATTTACATATGTTGAACCATCCCTGCATTCCTGGGATGAATCCTACTTGGTCAGGGTGAATAATTTTCTTGATGATTTGCTGCATCCTGTTTGCTAATATTTTATTGAGAATTTTTGCATCTATGTTCATTAGGGAGATTGGCCTATAGTTCTTTTTTTTAGTTGGGTCTTTCTCAGGTTTTGGTACTAGAGTAATATTTGCTTCCAGGAATGACTTAGGAAGAATTGCTTCCCTTTCAATTTCATTGAAGAATTTGAGGCGTGTCAGAATTAAGTCTTCTTTGTATTTCTTGTAGAATTCTGCAGTGAATCCATCTGAGCCCGGGCTCTTCTTTGTTGGCAAGGACTTAATTACATTTTCAATTTCATTAACAGAAATTGGGTTATTCAGCAGTTTTACATCTTCCTGATCCAGCTTTGGTAGTTTATATGTATCTAGGAATCTGTCTATTTCTTCTGTGTTATCGAACCTATGACAGTAGAAGTTTTTGAAATAGGTGTTGATGATCTTCTGTATTTCCACCGAGTCTGTAGTAATTTCACCTTTTTCATTCATTATTGCATAAATTTGAGTTTTTTTCTTTCCTTTTTTTAAATAAGGTTGGCTAGGGGCTTATCAATTTTATTTATTCTTTCAAAGAACCAACTCTTTGATTCTTTGAACTGTTTTCTTAGACTTTATTGCATTAATTTCTGCTCTGATCTTTATAATTTCCTCCCTTCTTTTGGCTTTAGGCTTGGCTTGTTCTTCTTATTCTAGATGTTTAATGAGTTGTAGCATCAGGTTGTTTATTTGTGTTCATTCTGTCTTCCTGATGTGGGAACTCAGTGCAATATATTTTCCTCTGAGGACTGCTTTCATTGCATCCCACAAATTCCAGTAAGTTGTGTTTCTATTTTTGTTTGCTTGTAGATATTGTTTAATTTCTTCTTTAATTTCCTCCATGACTCACTGATTGCTCAAGAGTGTATTACTCAGTTTTCATGTGTTTGTGAGGTTTTTGCAGTTGCTTTTATCGTTAATTTCTAATTTCATGGCACTATGATCTGATAACATGCATGGGATAATTTCAATTCTTTTGCATTTACTTAAATATGTTCTGTGGGCTAGTATATGGTCTATTTTAGAGAACGTTTCATGTGATGCTGAGAAGAATGTATATCCTGATGTTGTTGGATGGAAAAACTCTATATACGTCTATCAAGTCCATTTGTTCACAGGTGTGATTCAGTTCTGTTATTTCTTTGCTGATTTTCTGTCTAGTTGATCTGTCCCTTTGTGTCAATGGCATGCTAAAATCTCCTGTTATAATTGTGTTATTGCTTATTTGATTTTTCATTTCTGTTAATATTTGCTTTGTATTGCTGGGTGCTCTGGAATTTGGTGCATATATATTTAAGACTGTTATCTCTTCCTCTTGAAGTTTTCCCCTAACTAGTATGTAGTGACCTTCTTTATCTCTTTGGATCATTCTTGGTTTGAAGTTCACATTATGTGCAAACAGGATTGCTACTCCCGCTTTTTTTTGGTTTCCTATTGCATGAAGTACTGTTTTCCATCCTTTGACTTTCAGTCTATGGGTTTTCTTTTGGGTTAGATGGGTTTCTTATAGACAGCATATGGTTGGATGTTTTTCTTGATTCATTCTGCCAGTCTGTTTCTTTTGATTGGTGAGTTCAGGCCATTTACATTAATGGTTATAACTGTTATATATTGGTTTATTGTTGACATGTTATCTTTCTGCTGTTGTATCTTTAGCTTTCCATTCTATTTAATTGTCTGCCTTGGTTGGTGGTTTTATCCTATGTGTATCTAGAATATCTTTCAGTATTCCTTGTAGGGTTGGTTTGGTGTTCATGAAGTTTTTCAGCTGTCCTTTGTCATGGAAGTATCCTATTTCTCCATCCATTTTGAAGGATAGTTTTGCAGGGTACGTCAGGCGGGGTTGGAAGCGGTTTTCCTTTAGGATCTGAAATACTTCACTCCATGCTCTTCTTGACTTCACTGTTTGTGTTGAGAAGTCTGCCGTGATTCTGGTAAGTTTTCCTTTATAGGTGATCTGTCTTTTCTCTCTAACAGCTTTTAGTATTCTGTTCTTATGGTGGATTTCTGTGATGGTGATTATTATGTGTCTGGGTGTAGTTTTATTTTGGTTATGGCTATTTGGAGTTCT
Source organism: Dolichotis patagonum (assembly GCA_004027295.1). NCBI lineage: Eukaryota > Metazoa > Chordata > Mammalia > Rodentia > Caviidae > Dolichotis > Dolichotis patagonum. The sequence goes on from PVJX010001686.1 coordinate 43,996, forward strand.
ATATGCTTCACTAATCCAAATGTCAGTTTCCATTCTCATGTTTGGGAAGTTTTCAGCTATTACTTCTGTAAATAGCCTCTTGATATCATTTTGGCTGTCCCTTTCTTTTTCATTTATCCCTATTAGTCTTATGTTATTTTTCTTTGCATCATCTTGCAGCTGTTGAATTGTTATTTCCTGATTCTTTGTTATTTTTAAAAGACCTTTCCTTTCCTGTTCACTAGCTGTGATCTTATTTTTGAGGTCTGAAATTCTATCTTCACTTTTGTTGAGGTGGTTTTGACAGCTTTCAATAGAATTTTTGATTTCCTGTATAGCTCTTTGAATCTGCTTTATATATTGTTTGTTTCTTATAGTGTTCATTCAGAGATTTTATCTGTTTGCTTTGTTCCTCTAATTTTTTAGCTGTGTCTTCACTAGAAGTGTTCACTATTTCTGTCACTACTTTTATCACTTCTTCTTTTACCTGGGCAATTATTTCTGATTTGAGTTTCTCCACAGCTTCCCCTAGTTGCTTCTTTATTTCAGTTGACATCATTTCTGGTGTATGGCTTCTATTTTCTTCTATGTACATGGCTCCCAGCCTTTCTTGGGATGGTCTGGTGATTTGAGCCTGCCTTTTGGTCTTTCCTTTTGTCATTTTTATTTCCTTGGTTTGAGTGGTGTTCCAAAGCTTCTTCTGGGTATGTGGTGAATCCCCTCCTGCACCCTCAGCTCCTGGAGCAGTCTCAGCTCCCCTGCAGGCACTTGGCTCCCTAAATCGAGAAGCGGAAACTGGGTGTGGAGAACTGGGGCCAGCAGAATTCCCAGGGCACAATCCCCTGTCCTAGGGGGGTGGATATGAATTCAACCGCTGGCAGGGCTGGTCTTAAGCTCTCCCTAGGCCAGCCCAAAAAAGCCCAGAGTCCTCATTCAAGGTTTCTGCCTCCTGAACTGAAAGAAGGCTGCTGGGTGTGGTCAACTGAGGCCCTGAAATCTGCTGGACCCAGTCCAGCATCCCGGTAGCTCCTCAGAAACTCAAATGCCAGGAGTGTAGGTCTCCAACTTTCCCCGGGTCACTGGGACTCACCTCGGGCAATCTCCACTCCTCTGCAGACTCTTGGCTCCCTTGATTGAGAGGTGGAAGCTGGGCGTGGAGAATGGCTTTTGCGCAGTTCCTAAAGTTTCTTTTGTCATTAATTTCCAGTTTCATGTTGCTATGATCCAATAACATGCATGGGATAATTTCAATTCTTTTGCATTTACTTAAGCATGTTCTGTCCACTAGTATATGGTCTATTTTAGAGAACGTTTTATGTGCTGCTGAGAAGAATGTATATTCTGATGTTGTTGGATGGAACCTCTGTATACGTCTACTAAGTCCATTTGTGCGCAAGTGTGACTCAGTTCTGTTATTTCTTTGCTGATTTTCTGTCTAGTTGGTCTGTCCCTTTGTGTCAATAGTATGTTAAGGTTGTCTGTTATAATTGTGTTATTGCTTATTTGATTTTTCATTTCTGTTAATATTTGTTTTGTATAGCTGGGTATTTCCGAATTTGGTGTGTAGATATTTAAGATTGTTATCTCTTCCTTTTGAAGTTTTCCCCTAACTAGTATGTTGTGACCTTCTTTATCTCTTTGGATCATTCTTGGTTTGAAGTTCACATTGTCTACAAACAGAATAGCTACTCCTGCTTTTTTGGGGGATCCTGTTGCATGGAGTATTGTTTTCCATCCTTTGACTTTCAGTCTATGGGTTTCCTTTGGGGTTAGATGGATTTCTTGTATATAGCATATGGTTAAATGTTGTTTCTTGATCCATTCTGCCAGTTTGTTCTTTTAATTGGTGAATTGAGGCCATTTACATTAATGGTTATAACTGATATATACTGGTTTACTTTTGACATGTTATCTTTCTGCTGTTGATTCTTTACCTTTCCATTCTGTTTAATTGTTTGCCTTGCTGAGTGGTTTTTCCCTATGTTTGTCTTGAATGTCTCTCAGTATTCTTTGCAGGGTTCGTTTGGTGGTCATGAAGTTTTTAGCTGTTCTTTGTCGTGGAAGTATTTTACTTCTCTATCTATTTTGAAGGACAGTTTTGCAGGGTATATCAGTCTGGGTTGGAAGTCATTTTCTTTCCTTTTTTTTTTTTTTTTGTACCAGGGATCGAATTCACGACCTCACACTTATCAGGCAAATGCTTGAGCCACTGAGCTAAATCCCCAGTTGGAAGTCATTTTCTTTAGGATCTGAAATACTTCACTCCATGCTCTTCTTGACTTCACTGTTTGTGTTGAGAAGTCTGTTGTGATTCTGATAGGCTTTCCTTTATAGGTGATCTGTCTTTTCTTTCTAGCAGCTTTTCATTTTCCGTTCTTAAGTTGGATTTCTGGGATGTGGATTATTATATGTCTGGGTATAGTTTTATTTTGGTTATGGTTACTTGGAGTTCTATATATTTCACTGATCTGTATGTCAGTTTCCATTCTCATGTTTGGGAAATTTTCAGCTGTTACTTCTTTTTTTTTTTGGTACCAGGGACCGAACTCATGACTGCGTGTTTGCAAGGCATGCGCTTATGCCGCTGAGCTAAATCCCCAGCCTCTCAGCTATTACGTCTGTAAATAGCCTCTTGGTATCATTTGTGTTGTCACCTTCTTTTTCATTTATACCTATAAATCTTATGTTGTTTTTCTTTGCATCATCTTGTAGTTGTTGAATTATTATTTCCTGGTTTCTTGTTATTTTTAAAAGATCTTTCCTTTCCTGTTTACTAGCTGCAATCTTGTCTTCAAGATCTGAAATTCTATCTTCACTTTCGTTGAGGTGGTTTTGCCAACTTTCAATGGAATTTTTGATTTCCTTGATATCTCTTTGAATCTGCTTCATGTATTCTGTTTGTTTCTTATATTGTTGATTCAGAGTTTTTTTCATTTTTCCTGTAATTTTTTTTTTTTTTTGGTACCGAGGATCGAACTCATGACAGCATGCTTGCATGGCAGGTGCTTATGCCGCTGAGCTAAATCCCCAGCTTGTTCCTCTAATTTTTAAACTACATCTTATTTACATGTGTTCAGCATTTCTTTCATTACATTTATCATTTTTTCTTTTTACCTGGGAGGCTATTTCTGATTTGGTTCTTTTATAGCTCCCGAGAGTTGTTTCTTTACTTCAGTTGTTATCATTTCAAGAATTTCAGGTGTGTGGTTTATATTTTCTTCTGTGTCCATGTCTCCTAAGCTTGCCTGGGTTGGGCTGGAAGGAGACTGCATTTTGCTCTTTGTTTTGTCATTTTCCTATATTTTTGGGTTTTGAGCAAAGTTTCAAGCTTTCCCCGTGTGCTGGGAATCATGTGGACCATTTTTGACTCCTGGGGCAGACTGTAGGCAACTGCTAGCCATTTGGAGTTTGCTGGGGCCAGTTAGGCCCCCAGGGACTCCTGTGCCTCTGGTGATTTCAGATGTGGGGCGTGGTCTTACCCCCTGGGAGGGATATTCCATGGCTTTCCTGTGTGCTGGGATTCAACCCGCACTTGTTCAGGGCCTGGGACTGAATTCCGGCCCTTGCCAGCTGCTTGGAGTTCCCTGGGCATGCCCCAGTTAGGCCCGTGGGGACTCCTGTGCATCCTCTGATGATTTCAGGTGTGGGGCGTGGTCTTACCACCTAGGAGCAAAGTTCCAAGGCTTCCCTGTGTATTGGGATTCAACCCACACATGTTCAGGGCCCTGATTTGCACTTTTGTAATTAGCTTTTTCATATATTTTATTACTTTGCCAACACTTAAGGGATGTGCTACTTACTACTGAAGGTTGCATCCAAAATGCATATAACCCATGGCATTCTTAAAAATGAAAATAGGATTATCCATAAACTATGATTCCTTTATCCAGTTGGGAAACAGATTTAACATTATTCATGTTTAAAATTCATGCCTTTTGACTTTTAAATTATCTGTTTACTAGAGCACAAATGCAGAGTATCTGCTGCTAAAAAGAACAAAGTTTACTGTTTACATTTCAAATAACTTTCATGATTTCAAGGAAAAAATGAGATGACTGAATTCATCTACTGTAAAAAGTGGCTATTAGAATGTTATGAATTTTTATTTCTGAAGAAAAATGATCGTATTCATAAAATAAAAACAGCATCTAAACACTTAAAAGTCTAGTTAAAAAGCTTAGTTACAAGAAGAAAGGGGCTCACCGGTCTGAGTGAAACCAAACTGATGTAGTGTCTCTTCGGTGGTTTCGGCGGCCAGCATGTTTAACTGTTGTAATTTAGAGTGCTGTGAGGAGGATGGAACTGATGAAGTAAGTGTAAGATTTTTGTTGACCTGCAACAGAAATGGCAAATCAGAAAGTGCAGTGTAATTTCCTGGGCTACTGATGCAAAATCTGGATGAGAAATGTTTGCTTACTACCTAATCTAGGGCATTTAATAGGTCAAAAGGATTCATGATTTATATAGCTATGTTTCACAGTTTGCAAAATAGAATTTTTTTTCTTATCAAAGTAGCAATACAGTAATAATGAGAGCTAAAGTGTGTGACAGTAAATTAGTCTTTTACAGTTTGTTTATCATGGAATTGACATTATTAATAATTTAAAATAAAGTGGTCCTAATTCCTGTAAAAAATTCAAAAAAATAGTCATTCCTTGACTGTCTTTAACTAAGGAAGAATTAAAATGTTTCATACTGACATTTTTCTGGCACATTAATGAAGAAGCAGGTACTTCCTTTTTAGAGACTGTATAGAAAATACCTGTACTACTGTTTGCATAAATCATGGTGACATAGACAACACAGCTGTAATCAAACTTGCCATGTGAAATAGCTTCCACTGTGTTAAAATGTTATTTTTTTCTTTTCTTTTTTGGTACTGGGGATCAAACTCACGACCTTGCACTTGCCAGGCAGGCATTTATGCTGCTAAGCTATCACCTCGGTCCAAAAATGTTATTCTTAAGTGTTTAAAAATACCATGACTGTAAAAAAAAAAAATGATATAGCAGAATTTCTTTAAGTAAATACAATGTTCTAAAGCACTAACCGCCTGAATAGGATGGTCTCAAAAACATGAAATATATAACAAGTACATTTTAAATATAGCTACTGCAAAAAAAATAATAAAGAACACTTCACTAAAAAGTTGGAAATGTTTATTATTAAGTTCTTGAAAGAGTTAATTTCACGAAAAATCTAGTCTGCTCAATATTAATAAAACATTAACAATTTTAAAAATCAAAAAAGTGATTATTTTTGAAAACATAAAACAGCCTAATTTCATTGTAAATATATAAATTCATTATCAATATGTAATCTGTGAATTACAAGAATGAAATGATAATTTATGGCATATAAATTAGTACATGAAAACAGTTCTTTTGCTGTCCGGCATGGTGGCCAATGCTTGTAATCTGAGCACTCAGGAAGGGGAGGTGGAGGAGGATTCACATTTAAGACCAGGCTGTGCTATATTATATAGTGAGTTCAAGGCCAGCCTGACCTAAATAGCAAGACCTTGTCTTTTAAAAATAAATAAATAAATAAATAAATAAATAAATAAATAAAAGAAAAATAGTCCTTTTACTTTTTATTTTTATTTAAATAAGCAAAATTCCACAGAGAACTTCTGTGGCATTAGTATTTAAAAACTCCATATTAGTGTCTTGTATAGAACAGTACTTGGGCTGTGGTTACAGATCCTTTATCTGATTCCTTATTTACAATGCACAGGCTCTTTTCTTTCAAACAGTAATAGTGAGCAGTGCATCTTAGACTACATTTTTCTCTGGGAGCAAGGAGTTTTTAACAGATTCAGTAGAAAAATCAAGATCACACATAGTTCTAGAGCACATAAACTGTTATGGTATCATTTTGTAAAACAAAATGATTTTTTAAGTAGTTAGAAGTGGTTATATATCACACTAGTGCTAAGATATCCAGCTTTTAAAATCCTCAGGATCCATTATTAAATGCTGAACAAAATTAATGTTGATTATATTAATACAGTACTTACGTAACAATGAACTGAGTACCTTTGAGATTCATTACCCACCTTTAAGTGGAGCTAATAAAAATAATATCTATGCTATACAGATATTTTGCAAATAAAGATGAACTAGTATTATTATGTGCTGTTTACAATTTCACTTTCAAGGACTAAATAACATATTAAGTAAGAAACAGATTAAACAGGGATAGAAGTATGGTTTAGCGTTAGAGCCTGTGCCTGCTGGATTTAATGCCCAGCACTGGGAGGGGCAAAGAAAAAGGGAAAGAGACAGAGAGAGGAAGAGGGGAAAGGAGGGTTGAGGGAAGTAGGGGAGAAGGAAGAAGGAAGGAAAGGAAGGAGGGAGGGAGAGGAATTATTAAATAGATTATATAGGCAACGATAACCCATTAAGTCCCATTCAAATAAGCGTTATATACTTACATAGTACTTATATAGTTACTACTTATATAGTAACTGTTGTTATTATTATTATTATTATCACTATTATTACTATCATCATCATCTAGAAGAAGGTAATTAGGCATAATGTGTGATGATGATGCATTAAATCTTTCAGACTTTTGTGCTTTTAAATGGAAGTACTAGATACAAAAGGACATATTTATCACTTAACTAATTCACTTTTTTTTAAAGTTATGAGTTTTATTTCTGTGTTCTGGAAAATTTTTTTCCTATATGTCAGGCAATGCATTTTAAAATATGGTGCAAATGAACAGGTATATGCTGAGGATATGAATCTGCATCTATATCTGTATATGGTTTTAGACCCCTCTCCCTATGCTATGCATTTTGTAGTCTTTCTTTTCAGGAATGTACTTGTGCTAAGACATACAAAAATACCAGCAAAGCTAGAATAGGATACATAAACGTCTCTACTCAAACAGAAAGACTTGCCAGTCTCATTAAATAAAATGTTTGGAAGAAGAATTACAATTATATGTTCTTCTTAAGAACTATATAATTCTGTTTTTTCTTGACAATTTTCTTTGGAGATTAGTCAAATGTCCATTAAGTAACCTCTAACCTGAAAGAGTAGATAACTCAATTTCCAAGGTCTGAGATAACTATTAATTATCATTATTAGGTCTGATTTCAAATTAGAACTTACATCATTTTTAAAGTTAGCTTACACATATTTACTTCACTTAGAGGAATAAAAATAATATTGAGGATTAAATAGAGTGAAGCAATATCTATTTTTGAAATACATGCTGTGGAGAAGAATTGCCTAATAATTTTACAACAACAGAAAGGTTGGCTAAGATAGTCTGCCCTATACCAATCTACCCTTTTTTCACAACACATTTTTAGGCTTGCTTCATGCAAAAACCACAGTCTGCCAAAGACAGTTTAAGACCTCCATATTGCAGAAAACTAAAAGCATACAACATGAATGAAATTCTTAATAGGAAAAAAGAAAAAAACATTACCTAGAGCTTCTGCCAAGTTATTCACAAAACTGTCTTGCCTATTCTCTTAGATATAAGCAGCTTTATGCAAAATATGCAATCATCATTCTGTAGGAGTAGCTCAATTTTCATGTTAGAAATCTCACTGCCCCAAACACAAAATTGAATACAATAACTAAACCCACTAACAATTAGTTTCCCTTTCAGTAATTAGTTAAAATTTAAAACCTCTGGGAGAGATAAAACATTCATATCTATATATCTATATCTATATACTTATACTATATATATATATATATACTATATACTAATTATTTTAGGTGACTTTTGGTTTTCAATTGTAACTGAAAAGATGCTCATGCTGTAACTATTCCTGAAAGTTCACAAATTTGTGTCTTTCTCCAGATGCTGGCAATTGTTTCTACCAAATTTAAAGAATAATGCAGATAATGTTTTAATTTGAACACAGTTTTGGTGGCAAAAATAACCTAAACATACTCAAGCATTGTTTTATTATAGATCATGTATATGATGTAAAAATTCCAGGATTAAAGAGTAAATTAAACAGAAAGTTTTTTTTTTTAAACAGAAAGTCTGAGTTAAAGCGAGATTAAAATTATCTAAGTCGAGTATGTTTTACATTCTCATTACATACAAGAGTAGCTTATATTGCCATGATTTTTAGGTTAGTAAAACCTAAAATGTGAACAAGTGATGGTACCTTAAGGAGAAATTCAAACATGATCTATAAGCTATAAGCTGTTTTCCTTTATAAGCCATGAAACATGAGGGATAAGGAAGAAACCGCTGAAGGAAAGCTTTACAGTGGGCCGTAAAGTGTCAAGAAATCTCACCCCTGCACCACTTCAACTTCACATCTACTACATTAACTAAAACCAGAATTCAAACTTAAAGCACACTATGAAGTTTCATTTTATAAAATTTAATCAACATTCTTTGAGCCCTTGATAGCTACCAAGGTCTGCTGGTTCAAGTAGACACAATTCCTCCATGTGAAGCTTCAAATTAAGATCTAGTCAGGTTCAAATCAATTTTTCAGCAATATGCCTTCAGTATAAGGCAATTTACCTCAAGGCATCTTAGTATTCTCCAATCCTTTGCCTCCGCTGTGTCTCCACATACTGCCCTACCTCACAGGAAGATTTGGTTTTTGAACTCCTTGAACACCACTTTTACAAACCTAAGAAACTACCTCTTACAACTTACAACTACCTTCATCTCTCTCTCTTTTGTTCTGCTGTCAGAGGAAAGATGTTTCTGTTCAAGATCAACACCTCCATTGGTTCCCGTGGAGACATTCTTAAAGCACTTTTACATGCTACTTTCACATTCTCTCTACTCCTAATTTGCTACAGATTAGCGGGAAAGGGCCTTCTACTTCAGTAAAAAAATAAGCAGCAAATAAAAACTCTACCTGTATTTCCATAACTCCTTTTTCATTAAAAAGTACATTCCTTGAAGAATAACACACAACTGCTATCCCTACTCTTCAACGTTTTGTTTCTCAATCAAGCGATACAATGAAACCCGTCTCTACCATAACACTAACTCTGAAGTGAATGTCATCCTGGATTGCAAATGATCGAAATCAGCATTCACTTAGGCCTCTGCTACTGTCCATTTCTCTCCTCTTTTTCTTACTTCTTTTGGTTATCCTACCATATGGAGTCAGTTCTCATAAGTGTCATCTGCTAACCTCACTACGCCTCTCTTCCTGCATACCACATCACATGGTTACCCTGCGCAGGAACATTTGTTTTCACCACTCTATGTGCCACTAGTGCTGTTTTTTAAATCTAAACCTAGTCTTCTGATCACTAAGCTCAGAGCTAACCCAATTGCTTCCTGTTATGTATCAGAGAGGATTACAACTCTCCACCTAGTTGGCCAGGCCAGAAAGCTTGGCTCATCCTAGACTGCTCCCCACTCTATATGGACTAGTGTAGTTAAGCCAACTCTCCACACACTTTTAGGACAATAAAACTTAACTTTCTCTTATTCAGTTTTGGGATGCTGGTAAGAAATAACTATACTTAAAAATATTAACAAACCTTTCTAAATAACTGAAAACTACCATTGTATCAAATGTCAACTCAATTTTGTTCTTTTCATAATAAAAGTTATCTAAATAAGAGATTAAAAAATTAATGTCTAAATTCTCTATTTTTTAAATCTTAACATTTTCAGCAAATAATGTGTTTCAAGACAGATATTACATTTTATATAATTCTTATACTAATCAAAATTCCATAAGCTGTTAACTTGGCTGCAATTATAATCATCTAGGGTAAATGATAATTGTAAAAAAGAGAAGTTTTCTCCTATCAAGAAACTTACAGTAACAGTGGGTGGAAAGACAGCTACATTACAATTAGGAGCAGAGGTAACACAATACAAACTTTAAAGAGAGAGAAATTCCTTTGAAGTAATTGATAATCTAATGCTAGAGAATGACATGCAAAATTTATTATAATTTAAAGCAGAATAAACTCATTTATAAAGTATTCCAGGCATGAATAAATATGTCTGTGAGTATGGAAAAATAGATTAATTACATTGTGAGAAAGCACACAAAGCCTAATGGAAACAGACCACAAGCAACACTATTTATGATATGCTTCAACTAAAAGCAAAGAAATTTGCAAATTTTAAGTTTATATGTAGGCAATCTGAGGCCTCTACAGTTTAAGAACCTGATACCAATTATTACCTGAAAACAATCATGTAAAAACTCATTTATATCTTCCCACAAGCAAATCTGAATCTGTTCATCTACCATTATTTGTAAGTGCCTATCAGAAATGGCAAGAAATTCCTTCTCTTAAGGCCAGTCTCTCCATTAGAACTCTGGATTAGGACTCTTCTTACTTTTTTAAGGACTCTAGTAAGTACTGAATCTGTGGCAGCAAATAAATACATTTTAATATCCATTTAAAATTCCCCTCCAGCTACTGTCCTGTTTCTCTGCTCTTCAGTCATGGCATAGTGTCGTAAAGGAGTGGCATATATCTACAATCTTGGATTGACTTGCTTCTCTTCCATCTTTAACTCCTTGCTTCTAAGGTTGGGTCTCTACCATTTAATAAAAACCTTCGTCAAAGTAAACAAAGGCCATCATCTTGCCAAATACAGTGGTCCTTTCTGTCCTCATCTTAACTCTTCTCTCAGGAGAACGTAATAGTTTGCTGCTCCCTCCTTTTTTCTGAAATATTCTCTAGGCTTCTCTGATAATACTCTCCTAGACCAGTGGCTCTAGTGATTAGCTATATTCTCTCCCCAATTTGACACTTTTGATAAAGGACTTCATAGTTTGAGTTCACTACTGAGCAGAAGACCTATATCCAATTGTCTACTTGACAGCTATGCTCAAAACCAAAACTCTACTTCCAAAACTTGTTCTCTCTACTGCAGCATTACTAGTCTAGTTAAATAGTATCACTGCCATCTAGTTGTTGGGATCTAAAACAGAAGTTAGTCCTCCTTTCTTTACTTCCACAACCCTGAAGATATCACCAAGTCCTGAAGAATATTTCTAAAATATATGCCAAACCTATCCACTGCCAGTACTTTCATGATTATTGTTCGAGTTTAGGATCACAATCTCTTTTTTGAACTATTATAATAGACTGCTGATCCCTCTGCTTAAAAAGATTCTTATTACTGTAAACTTCTTTCTCCCATTCTTCTCCTTTTTTGTTTTCTAATTGAAAGAACATCCTAACTCCTTATCATGCTCACAAGGACCCTTCAAAGTTTAAAAGGCCCTGCTGGCTTACTCCAGATCACTTCCCCAGCCCTGTCAGGAATGCTTGCTTCCCTTGTCTGATTAGTGTGCAGCCTCTTGGGCATGCCAGTCTTATTCCAAGATCAGGACTGTTGGACGAAAGAACTAACTTCTTGTTCAATGTTTCTCTCTGAAAGGCCGCCTGTGATCATCCTCCTGAGAAGAGCCCCCACTCCCAGTTATTCTTTGGACCTGTTTTATTTTCTTCATGTATCTTATTATCTGAAATTACCTCATTTATTTTGTCTCTCTACAATGAGATGTTCTTGTTCACAGTTATAGCATAAGCACCTAGAAAAATACTTGGTAGATACTCAAATATTTGCTTGAAGAATCTTAGAAAAAATAAATGAACCTTGAACAATGTGAAAACATGGTATTTGGCACAGGAAAAAACTTATTTATCAAGTACCTGGTGAAAATTTATTATCTAGGATCTAATGCACATGAAAATGTGTAAGTATATTGTAAAATTAAAGAGTTTTGACCAAAGTGCAAGAGCATTCATGGGGAAAGAACAGCTTTTTTAATAGGAGGCACTAGGATGACTGGATAGCCACATGCAACAGAAAGAAACTGGGCTGGCACATCACATCATACTCAAAAATCAAGTCAAGGTGCCAGGTGTGGTGGCTGCATGTCTATAATCCCAGAGTTTGGGAGACAAAAGGATTGCTGCAAGTTTGAGGCCAGCCTGGGGTACATAGTGAATTCAACACCTGCCTAAGCTACATAGCAAACTTTCTCAAAAAAACCTTTAACCCCCCCCAAACAAACAAACAAAAAAACAATTATCACAGACCTAAGACATAGTTATGTAATATTTTCTTATTTATACTACAAAGGGATAAGCAAAAAAAATCCCTGAATTTCATTAAAATTAAAACCTTTTTGAGTCAAAGGACACCATCAAGAAAGTGAAAATCATTTGTATTGTATTGTATAAAAAACTACTAAAATAAAAAGATAAAAACCCAATTAAAAATTAAGCAAAAGATTTAAAAGTATTTCTCCAAAGAAATGTTCAACATTAAAAATATTTAATATTATTAATCATTAGAAAAATGAAAACCAAAATCACAATGAGAAACACCAATCCTCACCCTCTAAGATTAATATAACAGAAAAAGAATACAAAGAATGTAAGTGTTGCTTAGGGTGAGGAGACACTAGAACACTCATCCCTTGTGAGATTTTAAAATGGGACAGCCACTATGGAAAACAGTTTGGCAGTTTCTCAAAACATTAAACACAGAGTTAGCATATGACCCAACAATTTCACTTCTATTTACATGTCCACACAAAACTTACACCACATGCTCATAAGCAGCAAATGTTAATAGTTTAAAAGTAGAAAAACCCCAAATACTCATAAACTGATTAACAGCTTAACAGCCATATGGCAGCGGTATGCCTGTAATCTCAGCACTTGGCAGGCTGAGGCAGGAGGATCACCATGCGTTTGAGGTCAGCCTGGACTACAGAGTGAGGCCAGGCTGAACTACAATGTGAGACCCTGTTTCAAACAAAACAAAACAAAACAAAACAAAACAAAACAAAACAAAAACAAAACAAGCTAGGTTAATAGAATGGAACTTTTTTGTGCAATAGAATCTTATTTGGCAATAAGTAGTAATATTGATACACATTACAAATGGAGGAATCTTAAAAACATTCTTTTTCAATAAAAGAAGCCAGTTGCAAACGACAACATATTACATGCTTCCACTTATGAGGTATTCAGAAGGGGAAAGTGTGTACTAAATATAACAGTGGCTGTCATGATTTTGTAACGTATGTGTATGTGCGAAACGGGATGGTTACTAAGAAACAAGGAGTTTCACTCTGCAGTGATGAAAAAGCTCTAAAATCTAAGTGGGGATGGCATAGTAAAAAGCAGTGAACTTTGCACTTTAAAAGCATAAATATTATGGTATGTGACTCGTATTTCAGTAATACTGTTATTAAATAACTCAGATATTAATATGGTTAATCTTCCCATATAATAAATAATTTCCAAATATGTAATAGTTTTTTCAAGAGTATTCCCTCTAACTCTGTTAAACACTAGAAATACAAAGATGAATGATGTGGTCTATCATCTTTAGGGAATTTCTAGATTAGAAAGGGCATTCTCCATAAAGACTGGTTAAATGTGTACAGAATACTTTACTAATTGGACACATGCAGGGAGCATGTGAAAAGGAGGGTATGCAATATATTTGTTAAAAAAAAACCTAAAAAATAATTTTGAATTGCTAGTCAGAGAATAAACTACTTCTTGCTACAGTTTTATATAGTATACACACTTAAGAAGATTCAGCAATCTTGGAGCTAACATCATTACACTCATCACTGCTATCAGGAACAAGTTTCCTGAACATCTGCAGTTTAAGTTAGAACATAGCTTGTTCTCTTATTTTCTCCCCATCTTCCTTCCCCTTGTCTATATTCATATCCTGTTGATCTGTGATAATTAGGTAAAAAGTGATGGTTCCTGACTGATACTGGAAGCTCAGTGACGGGCTAAGCCTAGTACTTTCTGATTTGTTTCTTCTATAAAATGTTCCATGAGGAAATAAGGTAATAGCCTACTGTTTCCATGTGTCGACCACATTGCAGCAGGTCTCCTGATTACAAACCTTCTCTCCGTAAGGACTCTACATGAAGCAGTCTCTGGACACACTGATACCATTCTAATACTTCCCTTTTAAAATGCCTCCCTTTTACTGTAACATATAATGTATTTGTAGCTACAAGTGATAAATCTGTATTCAACTAAATTTTGAAAGGGGACAGAAGAGTTAAGAATGATAACAGTGTTATCCCAATTCTTCAATTTTCTAAACAACTGAGTTAAAAGTTGAACATAAAATAGCCTTATTTGTAAAAGAAAGATGCTTTGTGTTTTTTAAATACATTTTGGTTCAAACTATTTATTAATAAGCCTTTTTATATGCTAAACTTTTTAGATTAAATGTGGGACTTGGGGCAAATCACTTAATATCAGTAAGACTCAGTTTCCTCCTTTCTAAAACTAATTTGTCCCTCAGGATTGTTATATAGTTAGATGGGAAAAGAATCATCTAAGAATGGTAAATGTTGAGAACACCATAATGTCTTTAATGTATTGCTGGAGTGCTTTTTAGTGCTATTTACTCAGCATACATCTGCAACAGTATTGACTGGTGTTTCTTAGATATTAGCTAAAATGTATCTCAGTGATTGAAATGACCTTGCTAAGCCTTTACTGAAAGTGTTGTACAGTATGTCCCACACTTAGTATTCTTAAAATTCATGTCCTTAAAAATTGCGAAGTTGCTTACTAAATATTCACCCTCAATGGATTCTCAGTCTCCAGTATAATTCCTTGATAAATCAGAACTCCAGTAAGGAAAGTGTGTTTCAGATTAGCTTTTGTAAAAATTTGCGAAGTTATAAACTCTATAATGGTGCATTTCAATTCTTTGGTGCATCATAATGAAAATGAAAGTTTTAAAGTTATCTTCCTGGTAATAAAAACTGCTCACTTTTGCAGCACAGAATCATATCACTTCCTAAAAGAAATACAGTACAATAAAGAAGTTTTCATAGTTTCATTCAAATAACAAACTGACAAATTCAGATGTTACTCTTCTAATAACCAAAATAAGCACTTTAAAGTTTTTTTTTTTAAATCAGCCTACAGTTGTTACTCTGCCTTATTTCTAGTAGGAAACGAAGAGTAATATATTAAAGAAAGAGACCTACTGAAAAGTCCATAGCAAATCTGACTTGCCAAAGGCATTATCAACAGACTCCTGAGAGCCCATGTATCTCTCTCAAGAAAAATTTGTTGCCTCAATAAACTGGCATGAATATCAAAATTCTGTACTAGAACCTACCAAGTCGCAAAGGTATACTCTGAATTAACTATCTTGTGCAATTATCTCTATAAATAACATTAATACCTCAAATTCAATTTCCATATTTATTATTTTTATCAGATGAAATATAAACACAATACAATGGTAAATGATATGACTAGTATTTTAAAAAGCTAAGAAAGGCATGCCTATAATTCATGAGATAAGGCCAAGAAAAAACTCATTTTTGGAAGATAAGCCATTATAAGTCAATGTGTAATGCACAATTTAAAATTTTGCTAAGGAGACTAGAATATTCAAGTCTAGCTAGGATTAACTAGCATATAGTATTAACCTAGCACACAACCAGAGAAAATTGGCAGTAAATAACATGGAGTCTAGCAAAAAAAGACAACTGAAAAAGCACATCGATTTTTTTTGTCCAGAAACTTCTAAAGGATAGATACTTTTCTAAGGGACAAATCTAAAGGATACTGAAATATAATTAGTAAAAAGAAATAGCAAAAAAAGACCGTGGACCTCGGGATCCAAATACCTGGCCTAAATCTCATCATCAAAGCTTGGGGTAACCTGTGTGATCTTGGTAATGTTGCTTGATCTTTGCAGCCCGCAAGTTGCTCTTCTGGAAAG
The DNA here is from genome assembly GCA_004027295.1 of Dolichotis patagonum. Classification (NCBI taxonomy): domain Eukaryota; kingdom Metazoa; phylum Chordata; class Mammalia; order Rodentia; family Caviidae; genus Dolichotis; species Dolichotis patagonum. Next base: position 59,701 of record PVJX010001686.1, read on the forward strand.
TAGGGGTAAGACTAGTCCCTCTACAGTTCTGCAAGACGGCCTGAAGATTAGATATAATAAAAATGTAAAGCACACAGAACCATGCCAGAAATACAGGTCAATTATTACTAATAATGAAACATGTTAGTTACCTTTAATTAATATAAGGTAAAATCTTCTGTGGGGTAGAGAAAATACAACCTTCCTAAAAATTAGCATGAAATGTTTTCAAAATCCATTCAAACCCTACATCTATGACTATTTAACAAGTACCTTAGTGATCATGAACCTGGATTCAAGTTAACTTTAGTAAAGCAGTCTTGAGTATTTCAGCAGCTGGAAACACTCAAGAAGTTTATGTTTTAATATTTAGATCTTTGATCCACTTTGATTTTAGTTTAGTGCATGATGACAGACATGGGTTTAGTTTTAGTCTTTGGCATGTAGAGAGCCAGTTTTTCCAGCACCATTTATTAACGAGGCTATCCTTCTACCAGTGCACATATTTGGCCCCTTTGTCAGAAATGAGGTGGCTGAGTGCATTTGGAGTTGTTTTGCATCTTCTAGTCTGTTCCATTAATCCTCAGGTCTGTTTTGTTTTTGCAGTACCATGCTTTTGTCATGGTAGCTCTGCAGTATAATTTCAAGTCAGGGATAATATTAAAATGGAAACACTAAATCTGCTGGAAGACAGAATTTGTAGGACTCCAGAAGACAGAGAAGTGGCAAAGACTTTATGAACAAAACCTCAATCACACAGGAATTATCACAAAGAATTAACAATTGGGATTTCACCTTATTAAAAAGTTTTTGTACAGCAAAAGAAACCACAAAGTGAAAAGACAACCCACACAGTGGCAAAAAATTTCTGCCAATTGTTCTTCAGATAAAGGACTAATATCAACATTAAAAAACTCAAAAAACAAACAAACAAAAAAGCCCCAACTCTCCAAATTCAAAGACTCATGCCAAAAATGAGCATCTAGATAAATACACACATCTCCAAAGTACAAATCGCAAATACATACATGAAAAAAAAAATGCTTAATATCACCAATCATCTGAGAAATACAAGTTAAAACAATGCTAAGATTCCATCTCACTCCAGAAAGAATGGTTATTATCAAGAAAACAGCTAATAAATACATGCTGGTGGAGCTGTAGGAAAAAGGAGCCCTTCTACACTGCAGGTGGGAGTGCAGGTTGGTGCAACCACTATGGAAATCAATGTGGAGGTTCCTTAAAAAACTAGGATTAAACTGGGGATTTAGCTCAGTGGCATAAGCGCCTGCCTGTCAAGTTTGAGGTCATGAGTTTGATCCCCAGTACCAACAAAAACAAAACAAAACAAAAAACAAAAACAAAAACCAGGATTATGATGGATGTGGTGGCACACTCCTGTAATCCCAGCACTCAGGAGTCTGAGGTAGGTAGATCCTTACAAATTTGAGATCAGCCTAGGCTACAAAGTGAGCTTAAGGTGAGCCTGAACTGCACGGGGGGGAAAATGGTGCCTCAAAAAGACAAAACAAACAAATAAACAAACAAAAAACCCTAGGATTAGAGATCCCATTTGACCCAGCTGTTCTTTTCCTAGGTATCTTCCTAGAAGAATTAAAAGCACATACAACTACGTTTACAGTAGCACAATTTGTAATAGCCAAATCTTGGAAACAACTCAAACGCCCATCAACTGAGGAATGGACAAAAAAGATGTAGTGTTTTTGAACAATGGAGTACAACTCAGCTATAAAGAAAAATCAAATTGAGGCTTTTACAGGTAAATGGATACAACTTGAGACCATACTCATAAGTGAAATAAATCAAACTCACATGTGTAAATACTGTATTGTCTCCCTGGTATAAGAAACTAAAAGACTAAGATCCAAAATCTACAATAAATAATGTGAAACAGCAAGAAACTGCTCAAAGGGGAAAAATAACTGGGATATATGAAAGGAAAAAAGAAGGGAAAAGGAAAAAGATATAGATTGGTATATATACATACATATAGATAGATTTAGATATAGATTTGTATAAATTCTGTACTAGATCCTAACAAGTCTCAAAGGTATATATATTATATATTATCTCTATATATAATATATATTCTCTCTCTCTCTCTCTATATATATATATATATACACACACACACACCTACACACACACACACACACACACATATAAGACAGGCTTTTTTAGGTAAATGACTGTGACTTGAGACCATACTTGTAAGTGAAATAAGATACACATGTGTAAATATCACACTCTCTCTGATGTAAGAAATTAAAATTATAAATAAGAACCAAAATGTACAACAGATATTGTGAAATAGGAAGAAACTGTTGAAAAGGAAGAGGCAACTAGGAAGAGGGGAGAAGGAATGAAGGGAAGAAAAAAATGAGAAAAGGATAGAATGAAAACAGAGCTTTGTGAATATGGAGAGGAAGAAGGTTTCAAAGGAGGGGACAGAAAGAGGGACTAAAAGAAAAAGAGGAATCAAGACACATCATGTGCAAATACAAATTCTGTATAATGAATGTGATCATTATGCATACCTAAACTGTACCAATGAACTTAAATAAAATTTTAAAAAATTACACACATAGAAGCTTTCATAAGATTTTTTCATGCATTCCAGTTTATATAAAACAACTTTTTATAGGAATGATTTCTCTTTACAGATTATTCTAAGCAATTATGGAATGATTAAGAGCAATTAGGGATGCACTAGTAAGAGCAAATTTCTGGATCTGAAAACAGAGAAGGAACCATCTACCTGGGATGTCTTACCTAGGTTGCAGAATACTTTTAAGTATTGTTATGGAAGCAACATACAGTTAAATCTGCTTTTTATGAAAGAATTAAATGATTTACATAATGACTAAATGGTAATTCTTCCTAAAACAGAGACTTGTCTATTTTTATATCATTGACTGACTTATGAATAAACACCTATTGAATATCTGCAGAGTTGAATTTATTCTGCAACCCACATATACAAATATTCATACCGTAAAATTGAACTATATTTCATTAGAAAACATTCCTGTTTATAATAAGTAATTACCTTTAGCAATGCATTATTCAATAAAGTGAGGAACAATCTAGATTTTAAAAAAAGGAAATCTGGAGCCTACTGGAATATAAGAAACAAAAGATAAGGAAGGTATTGTGACAAAAGGTGAGAATCCTGTCAACCTAAGCGCTTATAAAACATAAAAAGAATGTTGCTGCCCTGAGAATAAAGAAGATATTTTGCTTTATTTCCACACATCCTGCTGCATACATTTGTCTGAAAGAAAATACATTATAGCCACCATTTGAAAAAAAAATCAGCAAATTCTTAAGACACAGAAAAAATATTTTTAAAAAATAGCATACAAAGACAGCTTCTTTCCAAAGGCAGCTTCTACCTCAGCCTCAAAGCAAACCTTAAACAATTTTAAAAGGGGGGAGGGGAAGGGAACTATGTGATAAGGGTTAAATAATGATTTTAAGTGAAATGTTTTTTGTCTTTTATAATAAAATATCGATTTATTTCTCCCTTGCTTTTGCTTTCAGTTTTTTTTTTTTTTGTACCGGGGATCGAACTCACAACCTGACGCTTGCTAGGCAGGAGCTTATGCCGCTGAGCTACATCCTCGGCTCTGCTTTCATTTCTTAAAAGTATTTTTCTGCTGGGGATGTACCTCAGCAGCATAAGCGCCTGCCTGGCAAGCAGAGGTCCTGAGTTTGATTCCCAGTACAAAAAAATATTTTTTTTTCTGATTTTATCTTGCCTTCATATATATTTTATTTTCCCACTTATCTGCAAATAGTAGATTTAAAAATGGTAGTACAGAAAATTTACAAGACCTAGGTGATTCAAAGACCTTACGTGTCAGTGTAAAGATTGTAGGAAACATTTTTATGAGTGAGGTATTATGTCAAGGAAGAAGTTATTCTGTTATGCAAGATTCAGGCTAAGGAATGTTTTTATTTTCTATTGAATAACCATTTTCTTTACATTTAGAAACTCAATGTATCTACTTGGGCTTCCTTCTAAAATCTGGAATACCATGCACTATTTGGTTACAGTAATATACAACAAACTGTAACTATAACTTTATTAATTTATAGCTATATATTCTAAAACAAAGAATTATAAATAATTTTTTCTTTAGACTCCAACTAAATCCGGAAATGAGTGTTATGTGCAACCTGGTACCTGAAAGATGCTAACTTTCTAAAGAAAGGGAAAGAGAAGGCACAGTCAGAACTAAAAGTGTCTAAATGTCATTCCTTGTGTGTTTGGTTTAAAACTAGTCAAGCTTTCTGTGAAAATAGAAGGGAAAGGGTTAATATTTATTCAGTACTAGGTAGCGAGCCATTAAGTGAAAATAGAACAATGAGCAAGGCTGCAGAGTCCCAGTCTTCAAGGAGCTCAAGGCTAACTCTATTAAAAAGGACTGCTAGGGGGCAGGGATATAACTCAGTGGCTCAGCACCAGTCTGGCAAGCTGTCTTGAGTTTGATTCCTGGTGGGAGGGAGGGAGGGAGGAAGGAAGGAAGGAAGGAAGGAAGATTACTAGGTTCTAGGAAGATAAATATTTAAATATTTTAAGAGTGCTTACACATCTGAATACTTCTTACCACTCATCTTTAAAAAAAAAAAATCTGGCAATCTACACAAATAACACACCACACAAAGCATGCTCCTCATTTTCCCTATCTGTTTTCCAGTTTTGTGGGGAATACCTGCTTTTCACATCACTTCTTTGCTAAGTGGTGAGACAGAATTCTAACATATGCTTATGAAGCATTTATATTTATTCTTGAAAAGTATGTTTCTTTTACACCTTTCTTTGAAATTTCATTATTTTCTTTGTTCTTTAGTTATTTGTAGGTTAAACAGTTTCTTGGTTTTTTATGCTTTATATAAATATTTTCCCGGTGGGGGGTTGGATTTGTTGCATGTACGTGCTTGTGTGTATACAAGTATATATACCCACATATACTTCTATTTTAAAACAAATTTAAAAGTTCTGTGCTGATAATCTATCAATATTCTGGAGGATGATTTTCTAATCTTTTAAAGATTAGCAAGACATATTCATTTATATAACAGAAATGTTTGTCATCATTTTACTCTAGTTTTTAAAAAGGTTCTTATTTTGATATTTAAAACTGGTTGGTCAGTGAGGATTTGATTTTCACATGTGACCCAAGATGTACAAGCACACTGACTATATTTTTTTTAGTCAAGTCACAGTTAATGTGGAACAACTTGTCTTTTCCTATTGATTTATGTATCTTTATAACTTGTATCACACTATTTGTATTTTTCAAATTTATGTTTTAATATATGGTAAGACAAAAACTTGGTTATTAGTTTCTTCTCTCACCTGGCTTTTCTGGAGAAAGGTAAAGATAGCTGAACTAGTTCCTATGTAGATAACCAGTTTTTCTACCAGGATCCCTGAGGAAAATTTTTTTTTTCACACAGTCTGGACTCTTCTTTAACAACACCAATTAACCACATGCACAATCTATCTCATATTTATCTCTTCTTTTATTATCAACAATAAAAACCTTTATCAGTGATAATGTGTCAGATACCTGTACAAATATATATATATATATATATATATATATATATATATATATTCAGGATCTTACTGAAACTTCATCGAATACCCATTTTACAAATGAGACAAATTGGGCTTAATTTATCCAGAGTCACAAGGCAAGCAGGGTTTGGAGCATGTACATATGTGGTACACATGTATTTAAACAGTTGGCCCCAAGAGCTATGGTTTTGTTTTTTTTTTGGGGGGGGGTGCTGGGATCCAATTGGTCTTGAACTCACGACTTCGCATTTGCCAAGCAGGCACTTACGCTGCTGAGCTAAACCCCCAGCCCCAAAAGCTACGTTCTTAACTATAGTTTCTACCTTTGTTCTACTATATACACAGGCATGCTGCTGAAATTAGTTCTCCAGGTGATTGATCTGATATTTTTCAATGTGAACTTTTCTCTTTACAATCTGCAATGTGCAACTAACTGAACTTGTGTTTAAATTTCTTTAAATTCTTACCTTAGCCGGATGTCTTTTAAAATAAAAATCTCAGACTGTCTTTAATTAGCAAAACTCTGACTTATTGTATTGTTTCTATTTAAAACACGCTTTTGAATCCAATTATTTTTAATGGCATTCTTGATTTGAGATTTATTTTTCCAACCTTCGGCTGTCCAGTGGTTTAGCTTATTTCTGACAGATTTAGGCATTCCTGTTTTGTAGTCTACTGAAATGAAGCAGAATCTTGTCTTTCTAAGTTTATGTTTTTGGGCTGTCAAGATAATTTACTCCTGAGATACTCAACATTGTGGACTATTCTTTTTCATTAACTGATGTTAACTTGGGTAATGCTTTTACTTGTTTTTAATTCTACTGACCTCTTGAATCTTTCACTAGCTTATATACATATTATACTATTATATATTATTTTATTATAATATTAGATTATTATATATTAAATAATGTTAATATAAACCATTAAATGATGTTAATTTGGGTAATACTTTCACTTGTTTTCTACTGACCTCTTGGTCTCTTACACTAGTTTATATATGTATTATATTACATATATAATATATATTATATATACCTTCACTAGCTTATATATATACTGTATGTATTATATTTAGCAATATAATACATTTAGTAAAGGCTCAAAAATTATACCATGAAAAATTAGTTACTTTTCCATAAACTTAGAAATTTTTCAAAAATAGCATTTTTGAGTATTTCAAATTGTAAAACAAAATTTTTGTCTGGCTTTTGAACAGACATTAGCTTCTTTGTCTACAATGCAAGGGTAACAATCAATCATGCCTGTCTTATAAGGCTGATACATTAAAGAAGGGCATGTGAGCATTGTATACTGGATTATTAGAAGACCCTGCCTTACACTATAGTTGAATATCTATTATCCACTAGAAGACGATGCAAATTGAGACCAAGTATTTAGCATCTTAGTGTTCTCTGGAGTGTCTTAAATGTAGCAGGTAATTAACAAATATTTGAAGCAACTGTTTTCTTTATTCTAACTGAAGTCCAATCTTCAAAGCCAAGTTACACCTGGTCAGCACATTCTACACAAGTTGTGCACAGGTGTAGAGAGGCAAAGTGTTCTTCATTCGCCATAGGCAGAGGCGAAAAGTAGGCAGTCAGGTACATGGCTGTATGACAGCACAGAAGGCAATGTAAATTAGAAAACAGAAAATCAAGGAGGAAGACCATGAGTTGGGAAAATGTCAACAATAGGAAAGCTTTAGGAAAAGAATTGAAGGGACAGACTGATCTCCCTGAAATGAACACCTAGAAATGAATGGCCAACATAAGCAACACTGTGTAAAGAGAAATTTAAGAATTCAATTTTTCCTGAGTCATCATATATGTCTAAGTGTTAGTTAATAAAAATCATTTATACAGAGCAGATATGAAGAATATAAGAATTGCCTTCAAGGGGCTTGCAATATAGATAAGGCCCCCAAACTCCTATTTATTAAGTTCTAAGCGCTAGATAGGGACTGCGAACTGGCCCATTTGTTCTCAAGATATGGTACTCTGATCAACTTGACAGGGCCAACCAGGCCTACTGGGCCATAAACCCTAAGGATGTAGCCTGGCAACCTGCACATCAACAAGTCTGCCTGGTTATTCCGATGCACAATGAAGCATGAAGACCACCAAAGAAAATGTGAAATTTTAGGCAAGATTTTATGGGGCTTTGAATGCCTGGGCAGAAACTACTTGTTTACACACTATCCATCCTTCCAAAAAGTGAAACTTGTAAAATACCATCCTGCACTTCAACAATCCTACTAAGCAAGGCTGAGAAAGCCAGTTGGGCTTCCTTTTCTAGAAGATAAAATCATACTCATGCATCATGTCCTAGGAGTGGTCTTCTGATTCAGAGCCCTCTCCAGTCTTTACAGAGATATCATGCCAAGACAGCATAATAGATCATTCTAGATTTAGTCTGTCCACTTCAACTAATGATTGCAGGACAAATATCAGAAAGAAACTACTACTGTATAAGAAAATCTAGTTTTGAGAAATTAATTTACTTCATTAAATAAAAATTTATTGGCATGGCAATGTAAAACATGAAATGATTTTAAAATACCAACTGCATAAAATAAACATACTGTGACAGTTTCAAGTCTCTGTTTCACTATCTGCATCTTTGTTGAAGAATTTTCAGTGTGCATGAATTCACCAATCTGAAAAGAGCCTTGATGAGGCAGTTTAGGACAGGAATATGGAGCATCTTGACTTTGGTGTTTTCCAGGCAATGGCAATGTTGCACTGTAGCATCTAAACATTTCAGCCTCCTGCTGGGATACTGAAAAAATAAACCAAAAATTAGTTCAAATTATTGTAGCAAAAGCATAATAAAATAAGCCATGAAACTGCATCATTCGATCAGAAATTACATAATTTAAATACTGGGTTAATGATGATGACATGACTGGCAAAATGTGAAATCATTGTTTACTATAAAACCAACAGGAAAGAAATAATAATTTTACAATTTCAAGTCAGGCAGTATAAATCTGCATACGTTAGCCATACAGATTTAAACAGGCGACTACATTTAAATATCTCTACAGAGAAAACATAATAAAAAATTCAAAGCCTAATACAATTAAAAGAAATGATAAAATATTAAAAATAATTATTCACAAAACCATGTTCAAAAAACTTTTTATATTTCCATGTCTCTTCTAATCTTTGTACATATATATTACATAAAATATCATAATGCAAATATAATTCAACTTTATTTTAAATATATAATATTTCTATAGTGATATAATTACCATTCTAAATGCTTCAAAATACCTCATCTAATAAAATAGAGTAACTTATTTTCCTATTAGCACTTAGCAAGATCATGTCTTTTTAAAAAATGCTGTCAATGTAGCTCAGTGCAAAGGCCTTGGGTACAATCTTTGATACTGTGAAAAGAAAGAAGCAAGGGAGGGATGGATGGGGGGAAGAAATGAAGGAAAGAAGGAAGGAAAGAAGGAAAGAAGAAAGAAGAAAAGAAAGGAAAGAAAGAAGGAAGTCTTTAATTATATAATCTTGAAATGGCAGGCCTTTCTAAATATGACCTACAAGGAAGAAGTCTCAAAATATGGAATCAAAACATGAAATCAATGATGAGCCTTCAAAGAGTCTGTGGGAATTACAGGTGTGTGCGCACACGTGTAAATGTTTATAAAAAGGAGATTCATTACTTTGATCAGATTATCCATCAGAGAATAACAAAGAAATTAAGAATTTCCAACACTTTGAACAAATAGGACACTTTACTACAAGAACATTTAAAGTCCTTATTAAAATAAACAAACACTACCATAATAAAAATTAAAAAGCAAGTAACAAGCAACAGAATTATTCTATTTCTGGTCAAAATGAAATAAAAGGAACTAGATTTTTTTCTTCAGCTTGCAACTACCAAAAAATGAACACAACATAGAAAAAAAAGCACCTTTCTTTGCAAGAAATGCTTATTTCCCAGGTTATACTAAAACTAGGTTGAGAAAAAGAGGCATGTAGGGAATGCAATCTAAGGAGGTACTCATTCTCAAGTCCTAAGCCCACATCTGGATAAAAACTCTGAATAGAATTTAAAATATAAGCTACTGGAATTAAAAATTGACTTTAGCTAAATGGTAGGTTATGGGAACAATATACAAAAATTAAGTAATGCTCTTGGCATAAAAGTAAACAGAGATCTAAAAGCAGAGAATACAGCATGTATAGACAAGATATAAAGGCAACTTAGCGAAGAAAGGTCAGTCTTTTCAATAAATGGTATGAGAAGAGCTGGGTTTTAGTATGTAAAGCAATCAATTTTGATCCAACTTCATACATGTAAAAAATAATTCAAAATGAAGAACACATCTAAATGTAAAACCTAAAACTATAAAACATCTAGAACTAAATGCAGAAAAACATCTTGGATTAAGCAACATTTCTTATATTAAACACTAAAATCTATGAGAGAACATTATTGATAACATGGACTTTCAAATGTTTGAAACAGTCAAGACAATTAGAAAACAGGCCAAAGACTTGGGGGAAATATCTAACAAATCATGCTAAAATATCTAACAAAACATGCTAAAAAGCTAATCAACATCATTAGTTACTAAGGACAAGTAAATTAAAAGTGCATTGAAGTAGCACTACGCATGGGCATTTCAAATTTGGCTGAGATATGGAGATACGACACATTCCTATGTTACTGGTGGGAATGTAACAGCATGACTACCTTAGAGAACAGTATTGCAGCTTCTTAAAAAGTTGCACATCTGTAATATGATTCTGCCCTTCTACTCTTAGGAATTTATCTAAGGGAAATGAAAGCTTATTCTTATACACAAAGACTTGTACATGAATTCTTACAAGAGTTTTATTTTCAGTAACTAAAAACTAGACACGAGCCAAATGTCTATCAACAGAAGAAACAACAAACTTTAGTTTATCCCACACTGAAATTACAGTCAGCAATAAATACTATAACTACTGATAAACAATACAACATAGATGAATCTCAAAGTAATTATGAATGAAAGAAACCAGAGCAAAAATACGTGGCATATACTGCTTTGCTTATATATAATTTCATAATATGCAAAATAACTCAAACTAGTTGCTGACAAGGATAGGGAGCTAGGGTGTGATTTAAAGGTACACAAACTAACTTTTGAGAATGATAGATATGTTCATTATCTTAATTGAAATGATGGTCTCACAGTGTATAAAGGTCCCCACTTACGAGAGCATATAATTTAAATATATGAAGTTTCCTGCATGTTAATTATATCGCAGTAAAGCTATTCACACAAAAAGCAAATAAAAAATGGTGATAAAAAGGGTAATTACTTGTAGTATGTGGAGAGTACTTACAAAATCCATTTAAAAATAATAATACAATGGAAAAATGGGCAAAGAATCATTGTGGAAAATTCACAAGAACCATGTGTCCAATAAAAACATTTAATAATGAAAAAAATACAAATTAGAGAGTGATTTTTTTTTTGGCTTGGCTCACTGTATCTTATCAAACTTAGTTTCATCAACCAGAAGTCTAAAGTAAACATAAAAAATTTCAAGGCTTTGTTCTTTATGTTCACACACTACCTCAGATGTCCTCTGAAGGAAGAATAGCCCACTAGTAACTAGTGTTTTTCCTTACACACTGATACTAAGTACCAGAGGACACACAGGGAGAGGACCTGCTAACTTGCCTCTATTTCACTGATGTGCTCTCTTTAGTACCAGTTACGGTTCTTAAATGCAAGTGTAGCTATTCTTTTATACATTTTTATGGGTCTATTATTTTTTAGTGTATACTTTGGACTGTTCCTGGAACAATCAGAGCATCTATTTTATCCTTAAATATTCAAAGACTAAAGAACAGAGAAACTTTAAAGCTGTAAAAAATAAGTGAATAAAATGTTCTCTGGATTGAATTTGGAAAGTTTACCACTAGAGTGGATGGCCTCAGGGTTAAGTCAACAAGTACTATTATGTTTCATCTTCTTTGTTTTTTAAAACTGTTCTTTCAAGATTTAACAGGTTTTTTTTCCTTGCTATGAAGGGAAAGTAAAGCTGAGCATAATTATTTAACAGCATTTTTAACTTCTTGTATTCTTTAAGCATTTGAACTGACCAGTCATGGTATCACTTTAACCCACAAGCTAGGAAGCATGCACAAAATTGGGCAAGAAGTATACAAACAGCTATAAATAAAAGGTTTGTAGAATTTTAGTATTTTTCAGCTTATTCTTTTTGTTAAACTGTATTTCCTAAATGTTACAACATGCTACACATATATTTTTTAAATTTTTTTAAACTGGTAAGAAATAAGAAAAGGCATTACCTAAAATTGTGTTTTTATAATTTTTCAAGGTACATATTAAGGTGTCTAACATAAGGATTAATATAGCTTAAATGAATGCAGATAACAAAAGTTAAATGCAAGCAATAAGCAAGAAATAAGCAAGGTGCTTATTTCTGTTGTCTGAAAGGCATTTTTGATATGAAACCATCTGATACTATTTCAAAGGCTCAAATTAACACCCTACTGTATGTTTAGCACCTTTAGTTCTATGCAGACAGTCATAAAGTATTCTGCACAAAAGCTCACAAAAACCTAGTTTCAAAACAGAAGCTGCTCTTCCTCCCTCAGCCCCCACAAATTTATACATCTATCTTATATATAAGACACATATTTTCCCATTGTGAAATGGGTTCTGATAGTCCTTCAAGCTTTTAACATTTCAAATACTTCTAAAACACTTTTATACCATGGTTCACCATTTTTCTTCGCGAGGCCACTTAGTATGTTTAAAACTTAGTTCTGACCTAACCTGGTATATTTAAATCACAATTTTAACAGTCCTATCCTCACTTTTGCATCACTTTTTGGACAGGTCACTAATAGGTACACACAGCAGAGTAGGCTCTGAGAATACAAAGACACTGACTCCTTGGGGTTTCAACATTTTGATGGTGAACAAATTTCTGTAAGGTGCTAAGTGAGAAGGTGGAGAAAAAGACAAGGTAGGGAGAGCACATGGGTAGCAACTACATTTGCTCTGAAGAATGCTGTATTTATCAAAATGCTTCTCCAATTGGTTATAATTTGGAAATCTAAATTTTATACAATTAAAAATATTCCTAAAATGTGTGCATAATTCATCCTCTACTTATACAATAAACTCAGTGCTTTTGTATATTTTACTTAGGCAACTGCAAAAAATAATGCCATTTTCTCAGGAGATTTTTATCTTTCAAGGAGGAAGACTGGAGGAAATAAGATATGTTAATCCACCACCCTTTGCATTTGAAGCAGACACAAGGTTAGCTATCACCGAAATTTATGTGTACTTTTGTTACTGACATTTTAGTACAGTGCCAACTAAAATCACAACATATTCTTTCTCTTGCACTACACTGACAGTAAGATTTTCTTTTGGTTCAACATTTAATTCCTTTCTTCAAGATTTATTAGTATGTATTGGTCTGTTACTGTATACAGTCACTTAATGGACTAATTCTTTTGCTTATAAATTACCACATTTCAAATTATAGTAAGATTACTGTAAACTTGTAGCTCTATTTCTCTACTTTTCCAGTATACAGCAGTTATACAGCATCCTGTTCCTCTTCATCTGACATTTTCCCCTTGTAATGAATGTTCAAGAATGGTTTTTATTGTATTTTACCTGGCCCGAATTATTCCTGCTTCAGTTAATATTGACACACTGGCAGAAGAAATCTAAAAAGTTCTACTAAATAACACTTAATTCTGGAGCTCAGGTATATTTTTTGGCTTGTTAGTAACTGTATTTCTTTGATGTATTTAATTTTTATTTTTATAGTGCTGGGAATTGAACTCAGTAGCTCATGCATGCTAGACAAGGATTCTACTATACCTTCAGCCTCTCTCTGATATAATGTATATATCAAGTAGAATTTATAAATGTTACTAAAAACCTGTTCAAAAAGCTACTGAAGCTTCAAAAAGCAACAGCAGCTTCAAGTCTCATAGTCAACTGAGTGGGAGAGCACTGACCATCATTTGGTAAATCCACTACTTAGACATCAAAATATCACAACTACCTGCATATCCCCCTGCAGTAATGCTACTCTTCTCTTGCGGTTTCCCAGTTATCACACATTATGCTTTTCAGCTCAAAATTTGTCATACATATATTGCTAAAGAAAATAGCTAGATTTCCCTATTTCAGTCTCGTTTACGAACTAAAAAGAATACCAATATAATGCCAAGCTTCGTGTGTGGCATTATAGCTTCACTGTATTCTTTGATAAAATATTTAGAGTAGATATTAGTTTTTTTAAAGTTGGAAAACCAGATGCAGAAAAGTTAAATTACCAGGGTCAAATTCTGCAATACTACTTAGTCAGAACTCCAGTGCTGTAACTTCTACTTCAGTCTTTCCCACCACACTACTGTCTACTTTACATCACACAATTCTTTTCTGGTGTACTTTAAGAAACATCAAGATAAGCATTAAACAAAAAATCCTGGATGGAATTTGGGGATCTGGGCATATCTTTATGCCATTATTTTGACTATATTTTGCATATATCTTCAGTTCTTGAATGGTATGAACTTTCAAACCAGAGTATTCATTATGTGAAGGATATTAAAACAGAAACTTCAGGATGTGACTATGAAGTAGTTTAAGCATATCTTAAATTGTGGCAACTTTCTTAACTCTCCTAGTGGATAAAAATGAATATGCAAAAGTTTGCCCCACAATCAGCTATATTTGTTAAGGCATATGTATGAGAATTACAGTATGAGTTTGCTTTTGAATATCATCATCAGTATTACAAGAATATTAACTTACACATAAAACTGAATGTTAAATTTAATTTGGTTAGTCATATTGCAAAAAATACTATAAAAGAAGCTGCAGTAAAAGTTAATGTTACATACTGAATAAAATTCTTATTTTGTACTATATTGAGAATATAATGGTACAGCCTGATTATGTTAGTCCTAAAATTCTACCAAAATAAACTTACTTTTAGTCTTAAGAGATTCTCCTAAGTATGAGACTGAAAACAATAATACAACTCACTATATTTAGCTGCCTGAATTTTTTGGTCTTTTTTGGTAATGGTGATTGAACTCAGGGTCTTGTGCATGCTAAGGATGCATTTTACCACTAAGCTACATATATCCAGCCCTTTAGCTACCATCTTAATTTATTTCATGATATATGCAGTGCAGACTAAGTAGTTGTGACAAAGAGCTTTACACATTAAGAGCTTGGGCTTTAGAATCAGCCTGGAATCAATCAGCTTTACTAGCAACAGTGTGACCTTAGGCAAATTACTTCATTTTCCTTGTACTGCAGTTTCATGATCTGCAAAATGAGGAGAGTAAAAATATCTACTCAAAGTGTTTTATAAGGACTATATCAGAAAATGCCCGTAAGAGTGGTAAACACATAGTAAATGCTTCACAAACATCAGCTATTATGACTATAATTAGCCTCCAATTTACTAACTGATGATGCCTTTCATTCTCTTTTTTTTAAAAATAAAAGTTAAGAGCAATTTTTCAGGAGTGCTTAAAATTCTGAATGCAAACATTTATTGTGTATTAGTAATATATGCCAGGTACTATGCTAAGCATGGGGCACTATAAATACCAGTCAATGAGCAAATTATGTAACAAACTTATAGGCATGTTAAGGTACCTGTTACCCTGAACTCTGGTAAAACATGCCAGAGTGGGCAAAAAAGCTACAATGACAATGTAGGTGGTCATTAAACAATACAAATTCTATTAATAAAATCATGCCAGTGGCAGAAGTTACCTTTTATTTTGGTTAAAATTCTTCTAGAGGTCTAGTTAACTACTTAGCACAAAGCATTAGAAAAGAAGTTTTCTCTCTGATTCCTGGGTTTTGCAGCCCAGCTCTTGGTACAAAATAGGTGCTCAATAAAGATTCATTTTGCTTAAAACAATATGAAAAGTAACCAGGCTAACAGTGGTTCAGAGGAGACATTGCCACCTACTGAGAAAACAGGCTCATTACCTGGTATGATCAAATAATGCTAAGAATTTTCCAAATTAAGACTTGAACCAACTTAAAATACTACATGTATGTTCACTATATGTAAGTACACAGGCTAGGTATTGGTATTCTTTAAAAAAATGGACAAGTCTCCATCTTTGTTTCCTATAAAGTATAAAAAAACAAAGACACTGGACATAGTGGCACACACTTGTGATCCAGCACTTTGGAAGGCTGAGGTAGAAGGATCATAAATTTGAGCCTAGCCTGGGCCATTTTTGTGACTTAGCATGACCCTATCTTAAAGTAAAAAATAAAAGAAAGGCTGAGGATATAGCTCAGTCTGAAGGACCAAAAGGGCTCAATATCCATGACTGCAAAAGAAAGTGCAATTACTAGCCCGTAAAAAACTAACATTTCAGGAAATTTGCTAATAATGCAATTGAATGTATCAAACAAGAGCATACATTTCAAGATTTATGTACTGGCTCCAGTTACATATGGGTAACAGCATCCATGTCATAAAACTATTGTGAAAACAAGTGCTCCATACACTACCAAGAACACAGAAGGCCCTATAATTATTCATAAATGTAGAATAGCATCCCAGAGACTTAAGTATATAGATAGTAATATCAAACATTAATTGCTAAAGTCTGGCTTCATAAAATTAATTCAGTAGCAGTTTCTCCAACAAGTACTTTGTTATTATGGGAATCCTAAAACTACATTATTTGTGGTAGTCTGTGACTAAATTTTGTATTACTAGATGATTAACTCTTTCAACATCAGGCAAATAAAACTGCCTTCTGAAAGTAGAAATTGTATTTCTTACCAAAAAAAGCAAAAAGCCAGTAGAATGAAAGACTCAAAAGACCACAACCTGAACATATGCTTAACAGAGAAAGATGCTTGCTGACTCTTTACAGATTTTGCTAGAACTGAAAGATGGATGATACATTTAGCTACCACTGTGGTCTCATTCGCAACTTGTTTAACTTACAAAAAAATGAGTTTTGCTCCTTTTTCCTTGAAAATGATCAGAATCACTTAACTGTTTTGTGTCTTTTGAATTTTATACCACTAAAATTTCACATAAGTCCACATGTAAACTTTTATTTGCAGACAAGATTTTTTGGGCAAAATATTCCTGCATTAAAAAATAAAATGTAAGACAAGGATATGATATGATGGATCAATTAAAAATAATTTTTCAATTTAAAATTTAAAGACTATTTGAATTCAGGATTCTGACCTGTATTTAATGAGTAAAATATTTCAGAGTCTGAAACTACTTTTCATTTCTTACAGATCTATACCATTCACAAGAATTGTGCTAATTCTTGGGTGGTTTAAAGTTACTTAACTTCCTAAGCTTCCTCTTTTAAAAATAGGCAGCAAACAATACAGAAAGTATGCTTAAACATTTTGGGCTTTAATCTGTTTGTAAAGGTATACTAATATATAAAATATTATTTTCTAAATTCACTACAAAAAGTTTTAATTTCATGTGTTATGATCTGAACATTTTAATTTCTAAAATGCTCATGGAAATCACTCCTTCACTTTAAAACAATGTGAATATAACAGGTCTTTAAGTTTATGTACTTATTTTATAGCACAACTGGACTGAAATGGCATGTATTTTAATAAATAAAAGGAAAAAGTTGATCAATACAGTATGGCAGAGTGGTAGTGGTGTTTTTTTTGTTTTGTTTTGTTGTTTTTTTTTTTCAATTTTGAGATGGTTACCAGCATATTAAAGTATAAGTTCCATAAAGGCAAGTGTATACTGGTGGGTGACAAAACACAAATTCATTTTACCTTTTGTTTGTTTTAATATAGTGCTTTTCAGTCTACAAAGCACTTTTACTGTGACTGTCTCACAGTATCCTCATAAATATCCTCTTAGGGAGGGCAAGCACTAGTATTAGTAGTATCTTTAATAGATAAAGGAATGGAGCTTCAGAAAAGGCAAAAACTTATGTAAAGTCATTGAAGTAACACAGCAAGAGCATAAGCTCTGTTACTGAACTACTAAAATACTTCACATTTTCCGTTGTACTTCTAGAATGGATTTCTTAGACTAAATATCTCCTGTCTAAAAAACAAATTGGCAAAACTAATTACACTGGGCTAAGCTAATGGTAAAATCCTTCTGTCAATGACAAAAAATAAACTGCTTGAAGTAAAAAAAGCATATTTTAACTTGCATTAGTAGTGAAAATTTCAAAAGCCTAAAAAGCAAATTAGAAATTATATGGAGACAGCTGTGAAACTTCTTAAAGAGTCTGAGAAAATAACTGTCTTGCCTATTTCCTATGCAATAATATATACAACTCTCTTCATTTATGCAAAGACTTGAAATGAATACAAAGAACTTTTAGGGATACATTTTAGAATTAGACATCAGGTTTAGACACTGAATCCTTTGAGAAGTCCATTTATCTTTTCCTATTATCAGACTGCTTAGTTTTTGTTAACGTGATAGTTAATATAGGTCATATTTTGTTGCTTGACAATTCTATCATTCATGGTAGTATTTTATAAAATTAAATATGAATTACATACATATCTTCCCTATAAAGTTTAGAATAAGATAAATCTTGATGTTTTGCATTATTTTAAAGATAGTTCACCCAGAGAAGCATAATATAATCCATTCTATGATAAAAAAATTTCAGGTTTATAATAACTAATAATTTAGCACATATCAGCATTAACCAATTCAGTATGTACTGACTTAAACTTAACTTTTTAAATGCTATTAATATGCTTTGTCCAAACATCCCTACATTAATTACATATTTACTTGTATATTTATATAAATATACATATACATTTTTTATAAGCTATCCTAGCTTATAAAAAATACCAGATGATGCTACATAGCATTATAAACAAATCAAAGAAATACAATACTTTTAAGATGACAATTGTTAGGTGTACTTCTGCCAACATTTAAATTCTGCACAAACCTCATGGGAAAAAAAACCTCAATAGAATCTATTCAATCCTTCTGGCTGTTACAGTATAATCAAGAGAGTTTGCTGGTTCAAAAGATAAACAGGACTTCCGGCAGCAGGTGTTGAATCATGGCTGCCCTGCTCTGAGCTGTGCTAAGGTTGCGGGAGCCGGCTGCACAGGGAAGACACGTGTCTCCACAGACTATGGTACTGTTGTGGGCAGGAGAATCCCAAAAGGTGAGTGGGAAACAGGTCACCCACCTCAGAAGAAAAACCACTAGGCACAGAGACAGAGAAATACCTGATGGTCTACCGTTTTAATGCAATCAGAGTCATTGGGTTCTTATCTCGGCTGAAGGTGGCACAGACGGCCATGACAGTGGTGGCGCTGCCACCAGGCCTTTACTGGTATTCCCAGGGTCTCATGACTAATTCACTGTGCCTAGTGAGTGGGATTGCTGGCTTCGCCCTGGCCATGCTGTGCTGGATGAGCTACTTCTTCCGGAGGCTGGTGGGCATCCTGTACGTGAACGAGTCCGGCACCATGCTGCGGGTGGCTCACCTGACCTGGGGCTGGCGGCAGGACTCATACTGTCCTGTGGCGGACGTGGTGCCCCTGGCAGAAACAAAGGATGTGCTGATGTGTACCCAGCAGTACAGCGGGAAGCAGACTTTCTACCTCACTCTACTCTATGGGCGCATCGTGGACAAAGAGCGGTTCAGTCAGGTGTTTGGGACCATTCATATACGTCAGTGGAGCCAGCTGGGAGCTGGGCCACCTGGGTCCCTGGCAGGTGTGGGCAAAGGTGAAGCAGGGGAATCTCAGGTGCCCTCAAAGCTCATCTGTCAGGAAATTCATGAGACAAAGGTAATAACCAATTTTAGGAACAAGATGCCTGACATTCAGGCAGAAGTTTCTCAAGAGGCAATTCTTGGATGAAGCGAGACTGCTCTGAAATTGGGAGGCAGCGGGTATGGCAGAGAAGCAGAAGAACTGGAGTCAGCTCCCAGGCTGGGGCAGGGTGTGCTGTCTGAACACACCCTAGTTTTCTCATCTGTAAAATGTATAGTCCTGTGTGACTTGTGGTATAAGTGTGAAAATAAACAACACACATCAGGCTGCCATGTGGCTTGGTGGAACATGTGTCCTGCTTGTGAAAGACCCGAGTTCCATCGCTAACACTGCAGAACAGTGACTGCCAAGGGCTTTGTACAGTTGGCAGCTCAGAAGTGGTCAGAGATCACAGTCAGTGGAGCTTATAGGCAGTCAGTGGAGATTTCCAGAGCCTGTGCTGTACTTTGTTACATTCACAGCAGCAGAGGGACGGAGACGAAGCTGAGGGCAACTCCTGTCATTGTGTTGGGGTAGTAACTGCACACAGACTGGGGCAGGGATGTTCACATGAGCACAGAATGTCAGCTGAGAACCTAGGCAAACTCACTTGAAGGCTTTGTGGCATAATCCAGGCAGAACCCAGTGTCAGTGCATCACCAAGTTAAAGATGACTGTGTATGTTGCTTCTCATAATTAATATTTGTTATATAGTTTTTAACAGATCTAGAAAAAAGTTACGATCTTTGTAATTTTTGCCACTTCGCACTGTTTTTTTTTTGTTTGTTTTTTAAAGACAGGATTTTGCTATACAGTGCAGGCTGGCCTCAAACTCGTGGTGATCCTCCTGTCTCAGTTTCACGAGTGCTGGAATTACAGACATGCAGCACTATGCCCAGCATTTTTGCCACTTAGAAGTCAGTAACTATTTGTTGTGTAACTTTTCAGGCATTTATTTTTTTTTATTCTTTATTTTTTTTAAATTTTCATCAGGCATTTATTATTGTAATAAAATTTGTATAACAAAAGTGTTTTCTTTCAACCATTAAAAATGTACAATTCAAGCACGTCAAATACATTTATAATGTTGTACAACTGTTATCACTATTCATTTCCAAAACTTTTACATCATCCCAAACAGAACCCCTCTCCTGCCTATCTCAAAACAAAAAGGGCTGGGATATAGCTCAATAGTAGAGCACCCTTGGGTTTAATCCTCAATACCAGAAAAAAGTAAATAAAACCAATAAACAAATAAAACCCCTGAGTTTATTTTGGCTTGTGGTTCAGAAGATTCAGTCCATGAGCACTTGGCCCTGTTACTTTGGACCTGTGATGAGACACGGTGGGAACATGTGATGAAGGAGGCATGTTTGCCTCATGATATCCACCAAGCAAAGAGAAAGACAGGAAGGGATAAGGCTTCCCACATCCCCATGAAGGGCATGCTCCCAGTGACTCAAATTCCTTCCACTAGCCTGCACGCTGGTACTAGGGATTGAATTTAGGGCCTTAGCACTCAGCTGCATCCCCAGCCCTTTATCTATTTGTTTACTTTGAGGCAAGATCTTCCTATGTCACTAAGTTGCCCAGGCTGGGCAAGAACTTGCAGTCTTAATCAGCCTCCTGAAGTGCCTGGGTTATAAACATGCCACCACATTTGACTAGGCCCCCCCCCCAAAAAAAACAAAACAAAAGATAAACAGATTTCATATAGCTAATGATTTCTGGTGCATAATAAATGTAAAGATTACACTAAATATTCTGATCAATCACAGCACTTACCACTGAAATCATAAATATAAAGAAGAATTGGCTCATTCTGCCCAAATGCACAAAATGCAACCATATTTTCAAAAGGATGGTAAGAAATGTCTCGAATAGGTGACTTGAATGGTAGGTCAGAATATACTGCTACTTGTTCCCCTAAATAAAAAATAAATTCAATAATTTTTACTGTATCAGGTATTTCTCATTATAAGATTATTCTGAAACTTATTAAAATATGTACAGTAATAACGGAGCTTATATTACTTACATGAAACCTCAAAATATAAGTATTTAGGTATTACTATATTAAATAATACTAATTATTTTGCATTTTGTTGGCCCTTCTCTTTGTACTTCTCAATTCAACCTCTTCAATAAGGCTACTGAGGCATAAAATATGCTTACCAGGAAGTACATAGGTATATGGCTACATGATCTGACAGAGCTGAGTGAATTATAAACAAAGAGCTTTGGGGAAAATGAGGGAAGGAATTAACAAACCCAAACACTGAGGAAACTTTCCAGTTAAAGAAGGATTGGTAGGGATTTTCCCTCACAAGCTGTCTGAAGTTCCATCTACTTGAAAGATACCTATGACTACAGCACAAAGATGCCTAAAGCAGATGTCAATAGAATCTAGGAAAATCAGTGAGAAGTCAAAAAGTAAAGAGATCTATTTATTAAAGGAAGACAGCAATACAATGCTTCAGTGTCTATGGTAAAGCATGGTATAGGGGAAAAAAAACTTGTTAAAAATGCTCATGTAGTTTTTAATTTGAACAAGTGAATTTCTTGATGTGATTGTTTATTGGAAACTATCTTAATATAATTGCTAAACAAGTTTTAGACATCAAAAACTTTCACAGGAATGTTTTTATTTTTAAAGAACATTTTAGTGAATATTTAACTATCTACCTACTTACAATTCAGCTTACAATATTTTGTGTTTTGCATTACAATCTTTCTTAAGCTCCTAAGAGTACCAGCAGCAGTATTTCATAAGCAAGTATAAACCTTGAATCATTATGTAAAATTTTAAGACTATGATGAAAGCAATACAGAACAGAATTTCAGTTTAGACAGCAGCTGAGCTTCACTAAAGGCTATCCTGAAAAAACAACCAGACACTTGAAATCAGAATTTTCTTGAAAATTATTTTATAAAATGATACTTTTCACACTACTTGAAACCTCCATCTCCAACCCCCAAAAACAGATTTGATGGTCAATAAACACTAACCTGTTTCTGGGTTCCAAACATACACTCTGCCATCCTCACTTCCAGCAAAGAGGTAAGTCCCACATGGAGTCAAAGTACTATGAATCTTCTCCCGATAATTTGCTGCACCTAAAAATTTCCTTGCTGCTAATCTATAAACAACAAAACAAATAGACATATAAATAAATAAATTTTGTTTTTACAAATGTAAATTGCCTTAACCATTTAAAAGAATGGGGGTAGAAATATTTTTCTTTTAAACATTTACTTTGCATCATCAAACTAGTTTCAAAAATCTGTCAAATGGTGGGCATGCTCTGATGCACATATCAGAGATATAGGCATCATATGATGTAGACATTCTAATGCAGTGATGGCAAACCCTTTTGAGCTTTCCATGATAACAAACAGCCCACTGTGGCATTTCATATTGTAGGTTCACCACCACTGTTTTAGAATAAAGTGCTGGCCTCAGTGCTCAGGGAACTTAGAATTTTACAGGAAAGAGAAGAAATGCACTGACATAGAATAGAAGGTGTATGTAGAAAGCAGCACAAAAGAAAAACAGTAAGAGTAATTTGCAGATTTAAGAAAGACATTAATTCTATGTTATGAAGTCAGTGACTATGAAGGTAACATCTAAATGATTTCTAAAATACAGGAAGACTTTTCATGCTGTTTTCTTCCACACTGTGGATTTTTTTAATCATAAAGAAACACTTGATCTCTGAAGGAACAGTAGAGTTGTTAAATAATCTATTGAATATGATATATAAGAAAATATTTTCGCTTATGAATGATAAATTGCAACACTTAGTAGAACTTAGCTGGTGGTAGATACACTGCTCTGTAACTTGTTCTTTGCACTCAAGAACAGATGAACAGAAGAAACTTGGAATAGCAAAGGTCATTCTGGGTAACAAAGGTAAGACAGGAGGCATCACAATCCCTGACTTTGAAATTATATTACAAAGCTACAATGATAAAATCACCATGTTACAGGCAAAAAAACAGACCTGATCATCAGTGAAATAGATTAGAAGATGCACACACAACTATAAACACACTCAATCACCTTGTCTTTGACAAAGGGTCCAAACATGTCCACTGGAAGAAAGATAACCTCTTTAATAAATGGCTGGAAAAATTGGCTTTCCACATGCTGAAGACTAAAACTAGACAAATTTCTATCACTATGCACTAAAGTAAAAATGGGTCAAAGATTTAAATATTAATTAGAAACACTAAATGTACTGGAAGACAAGGTAAGTAAAAATCTTGAAGACGTAAGAGTAGGCAGAGTTCATAAACAAAACTTGAACCGCACATAAAGTACTTCAAAGAATCAACAACTTGGATCTCATCTTATTGAAAGGTTTGTTTGCACATCAAAAGAAAACACCAACAGAGTAAAAAGATAATTCACAGAATGGGAAAAAATTTTAGCCAACTGTCCCTCAGACAAAAGACTTCTACTTAGGACATATAAAGAACTGAAAAAAATCAGAAAGAATGGTTTGTGCTTTCATTGTTTGATCATTTTTTCATGCCTCTGTCTTGTAATCTGAGCAAGTACTTAATTTTTTTGTACTGAGAATCAAACTCAGGACTTTGCGCTTGCCAGGCAGGCATTTACGCCGCTGAGCTATATCCTCAACCCACAAGTAAGTACTTTGAAGATAACAATATGCAATACATTAACCACTGTGAATCTCCTATTATTTTATTTTGAAATGCTATGTCATCATTTTTATTCTTTTCTCATTAAAAAAAAAGGATGATGAGTAGTGGACCTCTATGGCAGAAAATATAGATCCTGCACTGTCACTTTAATGAGTATGTATTATTGTCTAAAAGTATTTTAAGAAATTTTCTATTGCTGTACAACATTTAAGATGATTCTACAACTCCTCTACCATGAGCATGATTTCTTTGTACATTTTTGGTATATATTTGCACTGTTTCACAATTACTTTCTTGACACAAATTTCCAGACTTGGAGTTGTGGATCAAGTATTTCCAGAGTTCTTGCTGTGTGCTTTACAGTTGTAAGTACTGTACACCTACTAACTAGTTTATTCCTCCACAAAGTCACTGAGTATACCATATTATTCCTCCTGTCTGAGACATGAGTAAAGACAAGCACAGAAAGGTTAACCAGCCAGTTAGGGTGGAAAAGTGTCTGACTCTCTGGGCCTAGGCAGGATCTCACCTTGCCTAAAAAGGGAATAAACCTAATTCTCCAGCCTGGACTTCTACTCTAGTTTTAATTTCTATTTCTAAAAGTTTCCTCTCAGTATTCCAAGAAACCTATGTTCATATAGACTAACCTCTCTGCCTTGAATATGTATTATTTTATCGCTATACTTGATTCATGTTATCCATTCTACTGAAAAACTTTTCTAAGTTTTATCCATCTTTTAAGACTGTCTTTAAAAGCCAGTCTCTCAATAAAGTCTGTATGAGAAGATTATATTATAGTTTTCAGCATATTATTGCTGTGAAGAATATAATCTTTTTATTACATATTTAAAGTTATTAAAAAATTCATACAAGTACTTGCTATCTGCCAAACATGACATGAATGCTACACACAGAAAAAAAAAAATGCAAGCAAGTGCCAATCCTTGAAGATCTCATATTTTCATCTAACTAAATGTTTCCATGTCACTTTGGAGTTATGCAACCAGACCATAAATTCTTCATGGGATAATCCTGCTATCATTCCACCACTGTTCCCACGCCAGGGTCTTGGACTATTTTATGTAAACATTAGGGCTTATAGGTCAGTTCTAAGATGGTACTGGCAGAATCAAATTAACATAAATTATCACATTTTCCTTTCTAAATACATTAAGGAAAACTAATAAAAGCTTGTGTGTGTGTATGTGTGTCTCTCTCTCTCCTTCTCTCTCATTTTACAGCAACTCTTAACACTATTACAAGTCCATGCTGATTTTCTCAGAATTTTGCTCTGCCTTTTATAGTAAAGGTATTTCCCCACATTTACCTTTATTTTGAAATAAGAGAAAAACATATAAATTGATCAAAAGCCATCTCTTTCAGTATTATCATAATACATGCTATAGCAGTACCGTAGAGCTAAGAGTTTCTCACTGTCAACGGTAGAAATTTCTGTTTATACTTGTGAAAATAAAAAAGCAACTACATTTCACCCTTAGAGCTGTTCACATTTGAAACCAGGTAATTCCTTCCATGGGGGTTTTTCCAATGAGCTCTAGGATGCTTATTAGCATCTCTGATCTTCACCCATTAGATAACAGAAGCAACATCAAAAACATCTCTGGATACTGCCAGATAGTCCTAGAGGGCAAAATTGCCTAGTTAAGATCTCCACTACATTTTATAAAGACAAATTCATTCATTATTTATTCTGTGAGCACTTATTCTGTAATAATAGCTTATACTTACATTCGGAGATCCATAATTCTCAAAGTACTGTCTTTGGTATGGATTAACAAACGTTTTCCATTGGGATGGACCTCCAAATAACTTACTGGAATCCCCTTAAATTCAGTTTCTTTAATTTCCTAAAATTATAAGAAAAATCACAAAATACTAATACTGAAAAGTTTGTCTAATGCTATAATTTGTTTAGAGTACAAAATTAATTTTCAAATGTCATTTTCAATTCCATACAGGATGCTTTAAAACTACTAGAAAAAGTATTTCCAGAAACTTGTTTAAGGCTGGTAAATTGCATTTTTTATTATGTAATGCTACATGTAATTAGTATGTGTTTTGGACATTATAGTTTCCCAAAGTATAGTCAGGCCCCATAAGCACTATACTTCTGTTAATATCATATAAAAAACCTTTCAATCTTCATAAACCTAAACACTAAGTATTAATTTTCAAGTTTTATCCAGTCTCAGACTCTTTTCATATACTTCCATTTGTCTTAAGTATGGTATATTATGTTACTCTTATTCTGAAATCATTTAGTTTAAATTATAATTTGGGTGAGTTTTTTCTTTCATTTGGTTGGTTATTTGAGACAGCTACAGAAGATACCCAACTAATAATGTCAGGAAAGACAAACATTGAAGAAGAACCTCCATGCATCAGCCATACATAAGAGAAATTACCTTTATACCTTACCATACACTAAAATCAACTCTTAATGGATAAAAGATCTAAGTGCAAGGCAAGAAACTATAAAACTACCAAAAGAGAACATAAGAGAAAAGCTTGTAAATATTGGCTTTGGCAATTTTTAATTTTTTTTTTAATAGACAAGATCGCCCTATGTGGTTCAGCTTGGCCTTGAACTCATGGCAATCTCCCTGCCTAAACCTTGCAACTGCTGGGATTACGGGCACACACCACCACACCCCATTTATCTCAGCAGTAAAATCAACACCTTGTAAAGATATCTGCATTCCTGTGCTCACGAGAGTATTATTCACAATAGCAAAGATACGGAAACAACCTAAATGTCCAGCAACAGATAAATAGATAAACTCTCTCTCTCTCTCTCCCTCTCCCTCCCTCCCTCCCTCTCTCTCTCTCTCTCTCTCTCTCTCACACACACACACACACACACACACACACACACACACACAGTATTATTCAATCCTTAAAAAGTCTTTAAAAAGATTTAAGACCTTGCCATTTGCCATAATGTAGGTAAGCCTGAAGGACATTACACTAAATGAAGTCAAAGAAAAATGATGCAAAATATCACATGATCTTATTTATATGTGGAATCTGAAAAAAATGCAAAATATTCAAATGTACAGAGAGATTACCAGGGCTGGTGAGTAGGGAGTAGGGGAAAATGGAGAGATTTAGGCTGGGTGTACATGAGCTAATATGAGGTATTCCTTGTATCAGCAGCTCAGCCCTGCTAATGGTGACTGAGTTTTCTTTTTTAAAGTCACAGAAAATAGTGAAACACTGACACAAACAGATGGGGATTTTAGTAGCTAAATTATAACAAATCTTAGGTGAGGTGGCACAGGTGAGGATTTGATCAACTGTAACACATGCAAACACGCAAAATCCAAAATAAAACTGCAGAACAAGTATGGGGTTTAAACTGGAGAAAGTTGCTGGCAGATTTAGTATTTATATTATCTGGTTATTTCACCATATTTTTCTTTAGCACATTTACGTTAAAACTAAAAAAGCCTTTTTTTGGAAGATAACGTATGGCTACTTAAAAGAGTATGAACAGCAGCACATAGGTACTTTTAAGGGACAGATGAATATAACTTTAGCATTCCCCACACAGCTGACTACATACAACCTTCAAATTGTCACAAAGCACTTGCTGCTAAAAAGACATTCCAGTTCATTTCCTAAATATTTATTTTTGACTGTCTGAAGTAATGACTAAGCTATGTATTTCCAAGATAAATTGTATTTTACTACATAGGGAAAAGCACATATTTTATAATAAATGATAAATTCTACACTGTACATTCAAAATACTGTCAGTCCCTCTGATACATAAGTAATTAGAAGGTTATTTTCAAAGTGTGTGAAATCAGGCTACATGATGAATCTCAAGACATCATTAATTCAATAGATCAGAGAAGAATAACAAAAAAATAGAAGAGTTTTTAATATAGATCTCATAAACACAAAGATTTAACTGAAGTTCACGGAAATTCTTTTTTGCTTAGGGTATCTTTTTTTTCTCAAAAGGAGGTCAGCTTTGTCATAAGCTAGTATTAAAAACTCAAAAACAAGCATGTAACATGGTAGGCAGAAATTATATCAATTTATATAAAACAAATTCAAATTTGATGATTCTTTTATATTTTTAACCAAAAAAATAAAAATCATACACCAATAAAATTGCTTTCAGGGACTTTTGCCATAATTATGTAATGGTGAAAGGCAGCATTCTGATCACCTCTGTGCATGCTATTTTTAAGACATTACTAAACCAAGAAAAGGATATAATAAAAAAATACAAGTTGTTACTTACAGATGGTAATATAATGCTACACATACTTCACTTTTATTTTTAAAGATAATAAAACAAAACAAAACAGAACAAAGCAGGTAAGAATAAAACAATGCAAAGAACACAGGACTCCAGCTAATGTCATAGCGCAAACTGCGGCTCAAAAGGCTGAAAGTGTCCTTAGCCAGGGTATACCTCAGTAGTACAGTTCTTGCCTAACACGTACAAGGCTCTGGTTTGATTTCCAATACACACACACACATGTGTACAGTCCCACATACAAACAACAAAAAAATAGTACATATATTTTTTAAAGGACTGAAAGTGAACCAGCCAAAATGAAAATCTTCACTACATTGTTATAAATCAGTCATCAGGCAGAAGAGAATAGTTGATTAAAGGTAACTGACTTTTTAGGAACTGAGAAAAGATAAATGGAATATTCTTCCTATCTTAAAGTCATGTGGTTGAGTATTTTCCTAGTTTCCTTAACTAAATTCCAAACTATAAAATATGATTCCATACCTTATTTATAGTCCAGTGGTGTACTGAGTTCTGCAAATCATTAATGCTGACATAAGTATCCCACACAATAATTACTCCTGTGCAATCTCCTGAATACATGTGATGACCTATTTAATAAAGTAAAATTACTCACTTAGAAACATCACACATTAGAAACAAGTAAGTTGAGGGACCCATAACCCACTAACACAGTCAAACAAATGGAGGGCTATTAAAAGTTATTTTAGGTCAAAAATCCAAAAAAACAAAAATAACTCACATTCTAATCCCAATCTTTACATGAGTACTTTCCTCTTTTAAGTTATTGTTTATGACATATTTCCTTTTGTCACTTGCTTGACTCTGAATATAAAAAGAAATCTATATCTCAATGCATGTGTATAAGGCTGATTCCAAAGTCAAAGTAATTGAATTATTCAACAAGTATATGTAATCCTCATCTTTAATAATGATATAGTCTGTTTTATATTCCCAGAAAATACCTATATTCTAATACACACAGTTAACATAATACTTGACAACCAAAAAACCTCAATAAATATAGAGAATGAATAAAACAGTACGTAACAAGTGTTAACAGTTTAACATCAATTTTTTGGAATTAACCTGTCTTAAAGCTGAATGGGACCTCAGAGACCATCAAGTTCAATTTCATAGCCACCCAGGAATATCTTATTCACCATTACTGACAGATGGCTGCTCGTTGACTGTGAATTTAGTATTTTTCCAAAACAGCTTATTTAACTGGTGAATCACTCCATGTGTTAGAATGTTGCTACTAATTTGGATCAAAGAAAAATCTGCCTTTTGCATCTCTGGCCTCATCCCTATCTACTGGAGCAACATAAACCAATATCCTTTTTTTTTTTCCCTCATACTTGCATATCTTATGGACAACTATTTAAAAATTATCTTTCTTTTACAACATGAGCTAGTTTATGATGAGTTTTCAGATACCTTTTCAATTCAGATGCCTTTCTCAATTTCCTACAGTTGAACTGTTATCATTTTGATCTGGATCCTATTTTAATTAGTTATAGCTATAACCTAAAACACCTAGTTTCTAAAATTTAAAAAGTGATTAACAGATATAATAAATGTTTTATCCTCTCAGCCAATAAAACAATCATTATTTTACATCTTTAAAATATCCATATTATTTATATAGTAAGAGAATCTTTTAAATAATTGAAACTTTTCCGTATATATGTTTGTGTACTTTTTAAAAAGTTTGCGTTGGGAATATAGGTCAACAGCACAGCACCTACTTGGCAAGCATGAGGTTGTGAGTTCGATTCCTGGTACCAAAAAGAAAAAGAACCAAAATCTTGTCATTACATTTAACATCTACTGGATGTAGATGCATCCAGGATGTAGACACTGGATGTATCTGCAATATTCTTTGGAAATTTTTTGTTTCCCCTCTATCTACTCTTCAATTTAAAAGATCCTTAAAAATAACTTCCTAGGGCCAGGAATATAGCTCATCAGCACAAGTGCCTGCCTGGCAAGTGCAAGGTTCTGAGTTCAGTTCTCCGTACCAAAAAAATCCCAAACCTTATTAAGAAGATAATTAGCACTCTAAATGAATATATTTATAAAATTGGATACAAAACTGTTAGAGCAAAAACTAGTAGAATTTAAATGCTGAGGAATTAAATAACTTTAAAATTATAAACAACTCCCTCAGTGACCTCACGTGACCTGTGAAATAAGAATAAACCAAAATATGTCCAATAATCAATTTTATAACATCCTTAAGATTTAATAACTACTAGTGAAACAAAAAAATGAATTCTTTATGCAATAAGCCTTCCTTTGGAACATAGTCTAACATACCTTCAGCATCAAAACAGAGAGAATTGATAAAGCTCTTATGAGCATCAAATTGTTGGACCAATACAGCAGAACTTTCTCTCATATCAACTTTCCATATTCGTATCACAGAATCATAGCATCCTGTAACCACCAGCTCTCTTACAGCAGGATGGAATTTAGCCGTGTAAACAAAAGCAGGATGAGGCAAAACTCTCAAAGTATTTGTATTATTTATTTCATTTTTCCATATCCTGGAAAAGGATAAAAAATTATATATTCTGAAAGGCAGAAATGCAGTCATTTTTATAAGAATCAACTTATTCAACACATGCAATGACCAATGGTAAACTAATATTTATAACAATAAAATTAAAATGATGATTATATATTTGATGGCTAGAATTCTTCACATTTTGACAAAGCCATGTTCTATTATTAAGCATGTATTCTACTCTGTAAAACTGAAAATTATACTTGTATTTAGACAAAACTCCTTTTTAGATCTACTTATTTTTGACATTGGTTAAACACACTTTGAACAGTTGGTTACATTCCATATATATATATTCCATACATATATTCCATATATATATATATATATATGGAAAAAAGTAAATATTCCATTTAGGTTGTGTAAATTGCTTCTGCAAAATACTTAGTAGTAGGAGCTTACAGAATAGGATACTTCATTACATATTTGTAATTTTAGAGCCCATATAACAAACATGAAGATCTCAAAGGCTTAAAAGTCATATTGAAATCACTCTAAAATCTTGAGTAAAATACGATTAAAATGATATTCTGATAGAAAATACATTGTCCTAAATTAAGCATTTCCTCTCTTTTTCATTATATCGCCCTCTAAAATGGTTGATCTATAAAAACACTTTTAAGATTTTTACTGCTATAGTCTAGACCACAGAGTAACCTCCAAGAGTTAAACTATCTTGTTAGATATTTCAAATTTCGAGAAATGCACAAAAGTAATAAAAATCTAGCAATGTACAGGTGCTAAATGAATATGGAGCAGTGTTTTAAATTATTAGAATTAGATGAATATGTTATTTTCTATTATGAGGATTTATGGTTTACCTTTTTAATTACTAAGAAAGCAAATTAAATCACTTACAAAATTATAAGTAAAGAAAAAAATACAGTTGGCTATTCAAGAATAACATTCTAAGAGTTTTCTCAGCAGCTGCTTAAAATACAGGATACAGTCTTCAATTCAATACCAAGAATCCAAACTAATAATGAAGGAAGTGAAAGAACATGTTTTCAAGTGAAAATACAGCATGTGTGTCCCTGCATAAACATTTTTACCATAGTAAGATTTTCAATGAACGCATGCTACATGAAGTAGGGTACTTACTAACAAAATTGCTAATTTGAAGAGAGTATTACAATTAAAAGACAAAAACTTCAGTTGCTTGCTAATGAATCTTTGCATTATTATTTTTAATACTATATAAGGCAGAAGTGAGGTAAATATATCTTTAAATAGTTCAACACATTAAAATAGACATTAATTTTTAAAAATAAAAATGAAGATTTTTATGTAAAAACTATTATCAATGATGGCTTTTGTTATCCAGGTAATGGTATAGTGAAAGATCAAAAGAAATAACAGATTTGGAGAGAAATCAGGCCCCTCATGAGAAAGAGAAAATACAAATTCATAAAGACTGGATGAATACACATGAAAATTATTAGATTCCAGGAAAATATATCGAAGTTAAAACAGTATGTATCAGAGTACGTGTTATGGGGACATGGGTCTACAAGAGAGCCATTACTCATGGAAAGTCTTTTACATTGCATTAAAAGATGCTGATTTGAGAAAAACACAGCTTATTTTGGAAATAACTAAGAGGATTTAGGCTAATTCCATATGCAAAGAGCTAGTCAGTGGGAAATTAATGCTTAGAGACATTAACAATAACATGTGGCAGTGATTCCCAGAAGGAGTAGACATGGGCAGAAACCCACAATTCCCCACTTGTGAACAAGAGTAATTCTAAGTTTCTTCCTTTTGAGTTGGGCATTACTCATTATAAGCATTCTTAATCTCTTTCAAAAACTTCTGTGTCTTCTAATTTTAGCCTTGATGTTTCTCTTTTCATTCAGTTAATACTTTCACAATATTTTTATGATACAGAGACTCCAAATTAATACCAATTTTAAAGTATACAAAAATATACTTCATTTTAATATACTATATGATATTTGAGGAAACCAAAGACAGCATTAAGAAATGGTGAAATCTGAGCCAAATTTACATGATGACTATAAGCAGCTCACAAAAGGCACTTAATAAATTTCTGTGAATGAGTTAGGCAGGAAGGAAAGGAGAGGGGCATTTAAGTGTAGGAGTAAGGAAGGCAGAAGAACACTAAGATGCCAAAGGTAAGATGTTAAGAGCTTTTCAAAACATTGTGAAGGTCAAGCAAAGGGTATATGAGCAAGTGTATATGAGAAGAATATAAGGTTCATCAATGAGGGATATGTGTATTATGCCATGCTAAGCTAAGAGTACTTTCCAATGGGCAATGGGTACAGAAAGACTTTTAAAAGACAAAGCATTATGAAAGAAGGTTTTGGGAAGGTAATTTTACCACTGTTGAGATAAAGATGAGCACAGGTACACACAGGAAACTAGAGGGAAATATGGGAAACTCATGTATGTCTAAATTCAACTGTAAACTAAAGGAAGTCATCTAATAAAAGTTGGAAGACTGATTTAGTGTAGAGAAACTGGAGAATGGTGAGGTTTATGTCTGCTGCCAGATGAATGAGAAAAGGGATCTGAATAAAGATAAGTAAAAACATGCTTCAGCAGGGATGAGGGAACAGGTGATTCCAAGACTTATGAATCTACAATTACATCTCAGTAAAGCTATACATTATTTTCTGGTATTACTTGGTATCAGACAGGAGGGGTGCACTAAAAGAAACAACCAGGTAAGCTCCTGAGGATACAGTTAAAGGAGACTAATAGTAGTTTCCTGGTCCAACAGAGAGAAAAGTCAATTGTTACCTTTGACATTTAAATATAAACTAAATAATGATAATATCTTGATCAATTAGACATCTTATATAGAAAAGGAGATTAATTAGACTAATAGAAAAATGCATCCAGACACAAAAGGTCACATTACATTTTAAGAGCACAGTATGCAGCAAGTGTTCGTATAGATCTCAAAAGGCTGTGACATATCACAAAAATTACAGAAAGTGTCTGTTGGAATCAAATGGTGTATATAAAAAACACTTCAAAAACTGTCTCATAGTATTTTTAGAACACAAGCAAAATCAAAGAAGTTAAAACAAAGTATAAGTGAACTTTAGGAATTAGCTTTTAAAATGTTTTATTGTGACACTTAAATTGAAATAGATAATTTAAGACTGATATTGTGAGAATGTAAATATTCAACATCTTTAACACTCTTGCAACATATCATAACTATTTACTTCCTCTACATTAATGCAATAGCTTCACCACATTCGAACCCCCACATCTAGCCAAAAGTGAAGACAGGATCTCTGCTATCAAGAGTTTAAGTTCTAGGAAAAATCTAAAGTGTTTAATAAGCTCATCTCAATGTGCTAATCAAACAATTTAAAATATGATCTTTTAAAGATGGCAAGAATCAGAAATACTGTACATTAATAAGAAACACTTGAGAAAAATGCCTTGAGAAAAAAAGTTTCAGTACTATTTAATTAGCTTACATGTTTATGGTGATTGCTTCAAAGATAAAATATAACTGAAGCATAAGGGTATTTATATCACTTCATATTTTCTCAGTTTTCTTTGACAGCAAAGAAATTACACACAATAGGTATCCTACTGTAAAGTATACTAACCTGGCAGTGCAATCAGATGATGAAGTAAGGATATAGCGATCATCTTTTGACCAGGAAAGGTCATAGATGATATTGAGATGGCCACACAATTCTCTCATGAAACGTCCAGAAGGAATTTCATACACTAATAAAAACATTTAGAAATCAATAGGTTTCTAGAGAGGATATTTAATCTAAATAATATATAAATACATAATCTATAATAATAGACATAAATTAAGTGATATGAAAATTATAACCTAAGGTATTTCCAGTATAAACAAAATTCTAAAATCTACTTAAGAATAGATTTTCATTTGCTTAGTAGTAAGAATTTACACACAAAATTTTATAATATCCTAAACTTTCATAATATACTATAATATGCTACCAATTATTATCTCTTCAAAGCAAACCCTCATTAATCTTTGATAATCAATTTATTAGTCAAATAAGTAGCATTTATATTGTAATTCATTCCAAATACTCTATGCTTTGGTGTTTCATGAATAAAGTATTATTTTACTTGAAAATCAACTAAATGTCAACCAAAATTGTAATTATTTGAAGTCATGAGAAACGTAAACAGCTACTGTTGTAAAAAGTTTCAATACAAAGTGACAGAGTACGGTAATTAACAGCAACTCAGTCTGACAAAGCACTGCTGTTAACCTGTTTCACACGCGGCATCTGCAACACAGAAACACAGTCTCAAGTCTCTACCTCCACCTAGTGGTAAAACCAAGTGCCCATTAACTGCAACTCTTAAGAAGTTCAAAAGTATTGAAGAGCAAACTATGGACCCTGGAAAACTTGCTTCCCCATCAAAGCACCAAGAATAGTGGCAAAAATTCTCAAAACAATGTTTCAGAGTTCTGGAAATTAAGCACAACTTATAAGAATCTGAGGAGTATTTTTTCAAGAGAAATGAATGAATTTTAGTAAAAACATTGAGCTTTAGGGTACTTTAAAAATTACTCCATTTTCCTCTCTTGAACTCTAAAATAATCTTAAAAATAGGTAAAGATTAGGAGTCCAATAGTCAACGGATTTTGTAGAAAAGATCTGCAGATCCCTAAAGTTCCATCCCCAAAGACCACTATTAGACAGTCCAGCAGCTCCACGGAATGCTCCATTCTGTGGGCCTGCCTTTCCCTAACCCTGCTCAATACACACTTCACACAGCAGCCGTTAACTCTAGAGTGCACACTGAAACAATGGGTGGCATCAGTGAACACTACCACTCCGAGTGGTAACAGCACTCGGGGCTAAGAAAGAGGTTCACTAAAAAATTTAAAATGAAAAACCTGGGAACAAGATGGCTATAAGGGACCTTGAAAAGCTCCAAAATACTGTATATCTAAGAATCTCAAAGGATTCCCATGCACGTATATAAAAGAAAAGTCTGTGTAGTCAAGCAAAACCTAAGAGGCTTTATCTCTCATGCTAGCTGACTTAGGAGACCCTGAACAAACAGGAAGTGACGGTAGAGTTTTGAATTGCCTGCTGAAGCTCTGAAGGGACAGCTCAACATACACACATACACACACGGCCTCCTGGAAAAGAACACCAGACCTATGCACTCAAAAGTATTTAACAACGATCTCTGTCTATGTCATCAGCTGATGCTTAACCTGGGTAGAAACTACACTGACAATGACATGACAAAGAGTGAAGACTTCATGGAATGAGCCCAAGAAAGTCACTAAAGAAACAGCAACTGGGGCTGGGGATTTAGCGCAGTGGCATAAGAGCCTGCCTTGCCAGCGCGCAGTCATGAGTTCGATCCCCAATATGAAAACAAAACAACACACAAAAACCATAGAAACTGAGGAAGTGCAAGAATTGGTCTTTTTCAACAAAAACTTTAAATTCAATATTAAATGTTCAATATTATGAACATGTTCATAGATTTAAAGATTATATCTGAAGAATTAAACTTTAAGAATTATTTCTCATAAAAAAACAGTACCAGTAAAGAAAAAAAATGACGATCACAGAAAAATTTTAGGCTTAAAAAGCATAATCACTGAAATAATTCCCAAGAAGGGCTCAAAAGATATAAGCAGGCAAAATAATTACAGAACTTGATAGCTCACTTGAACCTATCTAATCTAAAGAACAGAAAGGAAAAAATAAAGAAAACCAAGTATGCCTCAGAGACCGGTGGGACACCATTCAAGGCTATGAACAGAGGCATAATGGGGGTTCCAAAAGAATAAAGAGAAAGAGGCAAACAGAAAATATAGAGAAATATTGACTGAATAATCACCAAATTTGCGAAAAATATTAACCTGAACAGTAACAAAGTAAACAAATTCTAAGTTTAGACAGAATATAAACCAAAAACAAATATTCCATTTTCTGGCTTTTGAGATTTAAGCAATACATACATCTAAACCACAGCATACTGAACAATTAGGTAAAATGTAATTAGTTTATCACAGAAATTTAAAACATGTAAATCAGAATGAAAATAATTCTTTTATCAACCAAAAAAAAGAAATCAGTAGCAATAGTATTTTGGAGCATGTTTCCCAAAAATTGTTCCCTCTGCACATAGATTTTTGGTAAATATTAAATCAATATAGTGATTAATCAAGTTACACAAATAATTTTATATTTTAAAAATCTATTATTATTTCATGGGGAGGAATATTAAACAACAAGCGCCAGCCAACTCAATTGGGATCCCTGTTGAAAAAAAATTAATTGCTATCCAGTGTAATGAAAACATACAGTGAATATCTAAATTTTAAAAATTACAGTGAAAGACACACTACCATTAATCTGAACACACGTTACTTTGAATACAGTTATTTTACTGTCCTCGCTGCTTCTGAAGCAGTTCCAGAAGTCCTCTTCTGTGTCTTAATGAGGCGAGATTAAAAAATACAGTGCACGCTGCTGCTGAGTGCCATCCAACAGAAAGGCAGACTCAGACAAACGTGAGGATGTTTCCTCCTCCACGTTATTCACTGGGTCTGGCATTGTGTGACATACGGCTCTTCCCCAGGTCAAAATGATCATGAAAGGGTAAATATTTTGAATCAGCTCAGGACATCAAGATAGCCACAATAATGCAACTAAAAACACTGACAAAAAGGCATTTCCAGAGCTGCCTCAGAAAATGGGAAGGACAATGGGCTAAGTGTGTTTGAGGCAGGGTGGAGGAATATCTTAAGGATTCAAGTCAGTGTGACTCTTATTGTAATACATTTGTTAAAATTTAAACACTCACTGTACTTTTCAACAACACACTGTCTGTGAAGCTGAGTATGTAAAGTTTATCATAATCCAGTGCTTAAGACAGATGGCCATGAGAAACTGGCTTCTTCCTGCTGAAGAGAGCTGGCTTTCATTACTGAGCCAAAAATAAGGAACTAAATTTAATGCTTCTCAAACAGCATGATAATGCTTTCTAAAAAAAAAAAAAAAACCCAAATACTCTAAAGCTACCAAAATAATTTTTCTTGGCCTTTTTCTTGCCAATCATGAGAAGTCTTCCTCTAGGTACTTCAAAGGCAATCTCTAGTGTTCTAGTGTACAAAAAATTTGTGGGCTCTCATAATTCAAATTATCACTGCTATCATCTAATTGTATCGGGAAAAATTCTTTATGAGATTAATCCTGCATGTTTCTAAATTTCTGTATTTAAAATAGAAAATGTTAACAAAAATGTTTCTTGCATGTTTAAAAATTAATCTTTCATTTAATATTCTCACTTTATTTCTCAATAGCTAGACTCTAATGGAGCTGTTTCTTTACATAAAGAATTTTGTCTTCTTTAATTTACTAGTACTGAGGATTACTCAAGATTTCAATGAATTTTTAAAGCCAAACAATGTCCACCACATAGACTACAGTCAGATTAAACAGGTAGGATCATTTCTCACATATAATTGGATATCCATCCCGGCTGGTACAGGCTGCTGCTAACACTCTTCCATTGTGGGAGAAATCAAGACAAAAACATCCTCGTTCTCCTGCATTTAGTGAGAAGAGGTGCTTGTTTGGGATACGACAAGCCTAAAAAACATGTAATTTAAAAATATAAATTAAGAAACATTAAAATATAAAGGCTAGTAGCTAATCTCAATTACTACAGTAGGTTTTAAAAATACTAAATTACTTTCTAAGCATAATTACTTCTCCATAAGATCAAGCAAATCTGTTCTTTGTTTCTAATTTCATCTAAAATATGAACAGAAAAAAACTCAGTATCTAATGCTTTGAATCTGTCACTGCCATACTGCTTCTACATAGCCACAAAAAAAAGTCACGTTCTTCTTTCATGACAACTAGTAAGTCACTTTTGCTTCGATGACAAACTTGTTTT
Source organism: Dolichotis patagonum (assembly GCA_004027295.1). Classification (NCBI taxonomy): domain Eukaryota; kingdom Metazoa; phylum Chordata; class Mammalia; order Rodentia; family Caviidae; genus Dolichotis; species Dolichotis patagonum. The sequence continues at coordinate 98,555 of PVJX010001686.1, forward strand.
AAAACTATAAATGCTGGCTGGGGATTTAGCTCAACGGCATAAGTGCCTGCCTTGCAAGCATGGTTGTGAGTTCAATCCCCAGTACAAAAAAAAAAAAAAAACCATAAAAAACAAAAACAAACAAGCAAAAAAACTATACATGCCCTACATGTCTTAGCCTAAGCCTAGGACGTGTGAATGTTCGGCTCTCTTTTCTTTCTTAAAATAACCATCTTTTATGACTCTTTCCAAAATATACAGTAGTCCCCACTTTTATCTATGGTTTTGCTTTCCATGGCTTCAGATTACTATGGTCAAGTAAGGACAGAAAATATTACGTGAAAGAAAACTCAAGAAATAAACAATTTTATAAAGCTAATGGCTTTAAAATTTGCATCATTCTAAGCAGTGTGATAAAATTGTGCCATCCTATGTGTGAAATTGGAATTAACTCTCTTCATTCAGCATATTGCCATTGTATATGATACCCACTTGTTAATCACTGAATAGCTGCCTTGCCTGTGAGATCAACTATCAACCATCATGGTATCTCAGTATTTGTGTTTGTGTTAATGGTTCCAAAGAATAAGAGTAGTAAAGCTGGCAATTCACACACGACAAAAAGAAGCTGTTAACTGCTTTCTTTAGGTGAAAAAGTAAAGGTTCATACATAAGAAAAAAATCATATGCTGAGGTTACTAATATCCATAGTAAGAACAAATCTGTGAAACTGTAAAGGAGGAAAAATAGTTGTATTAACTTTGCTGTCATACTTTAGACTCCAAATTATGGTCAGAGTGAGTGATTAATGCTTAAAGTGGAAAAGACACTAAATTTGTGGGCAGAAAACATGAACAAAAAAGATACTTCAATTGGGGCTGGGTTTTTAGCTCAGCGGCATAAGCGCCTGCCTGGCAAGTACAAGGTCATGAGTTTGATCCCTGGTACAAAAGAAAAAAAAAAAAAGGCCCAATTGACACATTGCATCAAAAAAACTTAAAGAGTCTACATAAAGGTTTTATTTAGTAAGGGATCCCCTAAAAATGAATGACACAAGACCATTTAGTACAAATAAAAGATGGTTACAAAGATTCTAATTTAAACACGAAACTTTATCAGTTATGTTTGCATAGGAAGAAAAGTAGTCTATGAAGAGTTTAGTACTATCTGTGGTTTCAGGCATCCATTAGAGGTTTAGGAATGTATCTCTTGTGAGTAAGATTACTGCATATTCCAGATAATTATCCCATATTTGCTTCTCATTAACTGCATTAATATTTCTTAATAATTTCTATGTTTTCATTACCTATAATCAGATAAAACTAAAATTTTCTGTGTAGTAACGTCAACTGTTGAAAATACTAGTTTTATTTTTCCTAATTCTACTTTTTCTTATCTTCGGTGGGTCTTAGTTCCTATATCTGATATTTAAAAAGTTGAATTAATCATATACTGGGCCCTTACTATATGCCATGAGTGCTATACCTTATTACAGATGGTTCTGAATATACTCATTATTTTTACTCTTTGAGTAAATATCATTAGCTAAAAATAACCGTTATTAGCTACAAATAGCTAATAAGGATTATTTCAAGGGTCAAGCCCAGCTTCATGGGCTTTGTCAAAACTGTTAGGCTTAACTTCTAAATAGGTATCAAGTTTTTGCCAAACAGCATTAAGATTTGGCAGCTCAGGAAGCAACATTATGACCTACTAGGCATGTGAAAAATTCCAGACAGCTGTTGTGCCAATAATGTACCAGTCACGACGATCCCCGTTTCTTTCTTCCATCCTCTGACCAGATAATTAAGAAGAGAGAGGAGGGTAAAAAGACAAAAATTGAGGGAGACATCAGGAGGCTTTCTAACTGCTTGTTGCTACTCCTAGAGTTTAGCTGAGGTAAGTCAACCAGGCTACAATCGCTGAAGCCACTTTCCTGTTACTTGTATTCTCACAGCTGTGTCCTTACCCAGAATAAGCATTCAGTGAAAATCAGAAGACAAGATCTTCAACTGCTCTAATACCATCCCTACCTCTTGCTCTTTACTACTTTTTCAGTCACTGAATCATGCAGGTTCTTACTTTCTAACCCTTATATTCATCTGTTTTTCTTTCATTTTTAAGTTTAGACCCTCATCACCTCACATATCACAATCAAATGCCATCTATGTTACTCTAATTCTAATGTATCTTGCTTCAGAATCCACCATATGCCATTCCAAGCATTAATTTATATTAAAATAAGATTGTTATTAATGTGTCTCTTACGATCAAACCTATCATGAGATGAGAAATCACATTCCACAGAATCAAGTATTAAACTACTATTCGGCATACTCCATAATGTGAACTTAATCTGTAATACTAGTAATTTCCTGCAAGCTGTCTCATCCTAGCCAAGTGTTGGAGGGACCAATGAATATAAGCGCTGTTCACACATTTGCCACTTGGCCTCCATATGAAGTACCCTGCTTGTCCCTAAGCTGGTCACACCAGTTCACTGCAAGCTCCACTAATCCACTAAATGAACTTACTTCTCCATTCTATTTCATCTTCATTTTGCAATTCTCAAACTGTTTTAGTTTCAGGCTACTTCACATTCAAAACATTTTTGAAGAGTTCTAAAAGTTTTTGTTTATGGGGCTATAGTAATTAATATTTATCATACTAGAAATTAAAATTGAGGACCAAAAATTTAGCTCAGCAGCATAAGCACCTGCTTGGCAAGCACGAGATAATGAGTTTGATCCCCGGTACCAAAAGAAAAAAAAAGGTTAAATGTTTTGCCAGGAATTTAACTCAGTGGTGTAAGTGACTGCGAGGTTATTAGTTCAATCTCTAGAACAAAAAAAAAAAAAAAAGAAATTAAAATCGAAAGTTAAAAATATTAATTTTTAAAAAATTAGCAGTAGCAAATCCATCAATGTTAATAATTTTTATGAGAAATAACTACCCAAAATAAGTGTTGTACTTTGTAAAAATTCTCCTTAATCTGGCTTAATAAAAGTTAGATTTTGAGGACTACTGCATTCACTCTTGCGATATCTCACATGTCATTTAGCCTTTAGAAAACTACGGCATATGCTTGTGAAAGAATGAAAGTAAAAAAGGACTAACAATAAGTTAGAATCACTATAAAAAAACTGACTTCAAGAAACCCCTAAAAGGAACTCAGGACTCCTAGGCATACCTAAACCATACTGTGAGAACTACTAAATCATATAATTATATTTACAGCTATTTTTTTCTTAAAGCTTTCACCTGGTGAACAGTCCAGTGACTGCTTTCTTCTTTCCCCAATGAGAAGGGATGTCATCTAAATGTTGGTCTCTCCATAAGACAGGCTGCATAACTCTTATCCAAAATTCTTTGAACCAGAAGTATTTCATCTTTTAGAGTTCCTTTCAGCTTTAGAATACTGGCTGAGCATTCTTAAATTGAAAATCCAAAATCCAAAATGCTCCAAAATCTAAAGCTTTTTAAGAATTCTGGAATTTGGATACTCAACCTATAGTATGTTTGAAGTATTCAGTAGTTTTGAACATGTAAAACTGGACTCATAAAAAGAGACAAATGTGATGTAAAACACAGAAAATGAAGAGTTCTAGAGAAATAACCATTCTTATTTCTACGCTGAATAGCTAAATAAATTAAAATTTTGGATAAACTCTATTTCATAATAGTGCCATTCTGATTAGAAACAAAAAATTTCTCAGATTGACTGCTAATGTTTTTCTACCATTGCTAACGTTCTCTTAGAAGGCTAAGTAAGAAAACTTTAGTAAAAGCTTAAATGCTTTTCAAATTGTGGTAGAAGGATATGCACATATATTATCTCCATCAAGATGTGATGCAGGAACAAACCAGAGGTTGTAAAAAATTTCATGAATTCATAAAGATTAGGAGATATAGCTCTCATAAACATAAAAAATCTGTAGTTTGTGACCATGTGTGAATCTATAATTTATAAGATAGTAAATATCTAAATGAATATAGTAGTAATAAACATTTCACCTGTCCAGGTAGTCGTTTCCATTCTACTATTTCCTTTGAATCTTCTAACCCAGGCTCTGTACCTACTGAATTTGACTCATGGTGATGTTCATAATGTACTGGTTTACTTTTCTCTTCCGGAGTCATCATAGAGCAGTAAGATGGCTTTATCTAGATATATATGGAAAATGAGAAAATTTGTATCATGTTCACCTTTTTCTCTTGCTTAGGATATAGTGTTTTTAAAATAGCAACACAATACATTTTACCAAAACATGATCAAGAAAAAAAATTTTATTTATCCATGATTCTAAATAAAAGAAAAGCAACTTGAAAATATAGTCCTATAATCAAAAAGCCTTAATAATTTGGACACTAGATCCCAATGGTTGCACAAAATGATTTTATACATCTGTCCCCTTGTTTCTTTCTTTATCTATATGTATCTGATATGTCATGGATCTTAAATAATATATGCTTTCTGGCTTAAAAACTTATAAAACTAATACCATAAAAATCTGAAGTTTCAAAACTCCTTATTTCTTATTTAACACAATTCCTACCAATGCAAACCAACCCTGTGGTGACAGTACATAATATTACCTGCAGAGTGTGAAAGTGATCTGAAAGATTAATATAAGAAAAATGAGAAAAAGCAAACATTTTTTCAGTTTAGTACTAATTCTTTGCAAAGGTCATTTATAATATTGATCTTCAGAAAACAGCAGTAGAAATACTATTTATTATTTGAATACTTCTATTGTGAAATATGTAAATCAGAAGTCTGCAAATTGTAACACACACACATCTAATCTGGTCTACTGTCCGCTACTATAAATTGTTTATTTCTTTGCAGTACTGGGGAGTGAGTTCACAGACATTGGTCTTCACTCTGAGCTACATCTCCAACCCTTTTGTTTGTCTTTTTAAATTTTGAGATAGTGTCTCATGAAGTTGTAACATTGTTCAGGCTTGTCTCAAATTTGCAATGCTTTTGTTTCAGCCTCCCAGAAAGCTAGGATTACAAACACAAACCACCACACTTGGCTTGTAAATAGTTTTGTGGTGACATATCATACCCATTTGTTCTGTCAGTGTTTACATATTTTTATACACTTTTATAATACAAATTTGCGTAGTTGTGGTAAGGAATACCTGGTTTGCAAAGTCTAAAATACTTGCTTTCTAAGAAAAGTATTTTTCAACCTCAGTTTTAAGTTATCCTTTTATCTTCAATTTTTAAAAACCAAATTATAACAACATTTTTGCTAATCCTGAAATATACATTTAAAACTTACAGTTCGAAGTATCTCTTTAGTTTCAACTATTATTAGCTTAATATACAATCTCTGAAGGCATTACAAAGAAGACTATCTTTTATAAAAATGGAGAAGACATTACATCATTTAATTTTAATAATAGAGGATATACATTTATATGTGTTATTAACTTACACAGTCTGGTACTTTCAGTCCTCGTACAGTTACATACAATGTTGATGGATAACGATATCTTGGACATTTGGACCACCATTCGAAAACCTCAACAACATTTAACTGAGATCGATGTTTAGTAGGTGGGTAGTAGAGCTGCAAGCGAAGTTTTGAATTGATATTTGCATTTCTGTTGGCTCCCAGAAGCTTAAAACAGGAATTCATGCATAAAATATTAGTTTTATTGAACATAAGTACTTCCAACAAAGCAATAGTAAATAGAAACTTATTTTTGAAAACATTAACAAGGCATTAATTCCCTAGATTTACAAAGCAAAGGAAGACTGACATAGGCAGTTTCAGACTCTTTTTGACAAAATGTAACTCTGATGATTTTTAAAATACTTTCCAACAGCTCTTTTCACCTCTTCAGAACGCTTCAGACTGATGCTGAAGCATTTACACTACTATGCCAGATGTCACTTTGCATAAATGAAGTGATCAATATGTATTTGTTTGAAATAATAATGATAAATATTAAAATACAACTTACTTAAACATAGAAACAAATTTTCCATTTGTTTACTGTCAGGGTTTTATTGGTTAAAATTTTATGTTTTAATTTTTTAAAAGTTAAGATAAATTTAAACTAATTCAACTCATTCATTATATTTTTTCAATAGTATATTTTACCTTCTTTAAAAGGTCTATTAAAAAACTATTTAAAAAACCCTCAAGCTATATAAATGCAGATTCTTGTAAGAAAAAAAGTTCCATCAACCCAGAATAGGTCCTCTTTCACCAGTCCATGATTATAAATAGGAAATACCTTTCTAATCTTTGTATCCTATACAAATTAAGGATATAGAGATGACTGGGAGCTTTTATAGCAGTTTAGGCAGAGCATGAAAGTACCTTAGAACAGTAGGACTGAGGGAGGAGATATGATTAATAATATATAATATTACCAATTTAAGCAACTTGGAAGGCAAAAAGGGTCAAAGAAAGACTCTAAGGCATTACCATTCACAGAACTTTCTACGATGGTGGGAATGCTTTACAACTGTGCCATCTAACATAGAATTCACTGGTCACATGGAGCACTAAAGTGTGGACAGTGCAACTACTGAATTGGACTTTTAATTCATCTGACTTCAATTAGTGACATGACTTGTGGTCACCAAAATAAACAGCATAATTGCACAATCATAAACTTGGGAGATTGGAAAGACAGTGGTAGTACTACCAACTGAAGAAAGTAGCCCTCATGGTTGATAATACTGTTAACTTGAGAAGTTTAGAAGTTTAACTAAGCAATTCAGCAGGGGGCCTCACTTTGTAAACATCCTCATCTTGTGTAAGAGGAAAACATGGAAATGGTGTGAGTACCAGGTAGCCTTACAATATAAAGGAGGAAAAGAGGCTTGCTCTTCTCCTTTGCTCATGTTGCTTTTGCTGTTTTCTGCCATCTTGAACTATTGCACCGTGTCATGCCACCTTGCCTTGGAGCCAGCTGATCATGAACTGAAACCTCCACAAACTGTGAGCTAAATAAACCTTTCCTTCCTTCATTTGGAGCATCTGGTATTATGTCTCAACAAAGAGAGTAAAGTAACTAATTCAATAGCCAAAGGAGATAGAAGGTTAAGCAAAGTATTTACTTCAAGGAAGTCTGAGTTATCTAGAGCCATCTAAGTTGAACTGCGCAGTAACTAATTACATTTATAAATCTGAAGAACAGATTTAAAAAAAAGTGGTTCCAAGAAAAAAGTGATTTATCTACGAGTAGGACTGACATTAAAGTAGTAGGTGAAAGACCATGAAGGAATGACATAAGAAAAGTCAGAAAAGGATGGTGTCAAGAAAGCCAAAGTAACAGTTTCAATAGAGTGATATATAAATGACAGTAATAGAACAATATGCAAATCTGGCAAACAGAAACATTTGTGATTTGATTGGAAAAGCTCTACAGGCAGAAAAAAAATCCAGATTTGGTACAGAAATCATGCATAGATAAGCAAATAGAGGTTGCAAAATGTCTTCCTACACTCTAGCAAAGAATGTAAAGAAAATAAGGGATGTAAGCATAGGGTGTGACACTGTGATCAGTATCAAATGATAGAGGTAAAAATCAATTTCAAATTGAGTAATAACATTCAACCTTAAGTATTAAGCACTGCATTACTGTACTTTCATAAGACTTCCTATTATCTGTCCAAAACTTATCATAGTAACCTTTAAGGAGCCAGTCCCAGCTTCCAAACACACTTCCATTAGTTGTTTTACAATTCTCTGGGAAATCTAGTTTACACTGCTATGTTGCTTAAACAACTAAACAACTAAGATCCAGCCAAGACCCTGATTACAGTCATAAAGCATGTAATGTACAGTCAAATAATTAGGTTTCATTACTTTAAGTTTAAAAGAACAGTCACTAGTGCCTGAGACATGAATTGTAACTGAGAAGTATGATGCAGGTTTATAAACCACTATGATAACTTTACAATTATCCAAGACATCCTGCAACCTAGGTAGTAAAACATATAAAATTTAACTTGATTCACGCTACTTTCCTAAAATGAGTTTTAATCCTAGTCATCCCATCTATTCAGTAATTCCTTCAATGGATATTCTTCAAGCACTTTCTGTGTGTCATTAATATTCTGGAAGCTAGTGATGCTATGATATTTCAGGATAGTGATATATTAAATGCAAAGACATCTAGTAAAATAAGAACTAAAAAAGTCCAACAAATTTATCAAAAAGTCACTCTTGACTCTGAAAAGTTTATAAAATGAAGAAAATATTGTTACAAAGGGGAAGTGTATGGCCTACCTTACCCTTCATGGGGATGGGGATGAGAGGGAGAATTTTTGACTATCATTTCTGCCAATGGTGTAAATAAATGAATAAAAATACACGTGATATACAGAGGTAAAAATCTGTTACTGTTCCTTAATTTCAATTAATGGTAAATATAGAAGGTTTGTACAAACTTTAATGTAGAAGGAATAAGAGCAGTTTCTAATAAACTATTACATAGCAAAGTTTGCTGTGCGAATGTGAATTTTCTAGTTTGGTTTGTTGGTTTTTGTTGTTTGTTTTTAAATCTAAATCAGTAGTAGGAATGGATCTAGAAAAAGGTATAACAAGTTAGAGTAACTTAAGACATTACATAGAACCAAGTGATTCTTAAGCCCATTCTTGCTTACTATGGTCAACCTGACTGCCATTCAGACTACCCCTTTTCTAACGACTCCCTCCAGCCCCAACAAGGAGTCAATTCCCCAGCTGAGTTTTCACAGCATTTACTATGCAACATGTAATCATATATGGTAGCATTGTTACACATAAACTTACTTTGGAAGGCAAGTGCAATGCCTGATTAATTTATGAGTGAGCAACTGACTCATGTTTCATAGAAACAATAAATATTTGTTAGATGGACACACCCAGAGAAGCTTTTATGAAACAGGAGATGGTACAAACTCAAAGCTTGTCATAATTCAAGTTTATATCAAAGACAGAAATAACACTAGGAATAAAAAAGTACATGTAAATTTTTTTTTTTTAGTACTGGGAAATCAAACCAATGCTAGGCAAGCACTGAGTGACATAATAGCCCCTTCTCTTTTTATTTTTATTTTTATTTATTGTGGTACTGGGGATCAAACTCAGGCTTTTGTGCACACAATGCAAGAGCTCTACCACTGAGCCACATCCCCAACCCTTTTCTTTTTAAAACATTAATCTGTTCAGGATTCCTCTGCTGAAATATCCTAGTCAAAGACACCATCATTTTGTACCTAGACTACTGCAAGAATTTCTTAAATTGTTCCAGAATCTACATTCTATTCTGTTCAAATAGTCTTCTGATCAGTTTATTTTTCTGTTTAAAATTCTGTTTTCCATTGTTCTTTATAATTTTATCCTGATTAGAAGTCCCTGTGTAATCAAGGCCCCAGTCGACCTCAGCAATCTTTTCACACACCATTCTCTGTCTCAGTCTCTGTCCACGAAACTCAGTGGCCTTCTCTTGGTTACGTAAATGTAACTTGCTTCTCCCAGTTTCAGTCTTTGTACTGTGTTTACTCACTAGAACTCTCTTCTACACTGCTCCTAGCTAGTTAACACTTAAGGTAAAAGCTCTTCCTTAGGAAACCTTTCCTGATTACACAGGACCTTTGCTTTCCTTACTTATCCCCATAATTCTTTACAAAATTTATAAAAATGTAAACAAACTGTGCAAGTAATTGTGCAAGCTATTCTTGCTAGGATATATAGTTGATATAGTCAAGGGATTTGTCTTCTTTTGGTTTGCTAACTAAAATAGTGGCTAGCTCACAGACCAGGCTTAAAATTGATTGAACAGAGTAAGTGATGGCAGTACTGTATGTGTCATTTTTAGTACTTGCATCTTCAGGGCAAAAAGTGTAACTGACACATGCTAGGCAATCAATAAATACCTAAAATTCTTAAAGAACCTCCCTGAACTTCAGTTAACAACATGAATCAAATTTGGAGATTATTTTACATGTGTTTAAAATGGATGAAAAACATACCTTAAGAAAGGCCCAGGCAATTTTCTGAAGGCCACATTCTTGGTTTCGAACTTCAGAGTTATTCTTAATTTTATCCATGCTTAAAAAATCAAGAATCTGGAAAAAAAATTAAAAATTATTTTAAAGAACACTAGGCTATCTAAAATTTAATATTTTCTATAATATTAAAATGTCACTTGGATACTTAAAAATGTTTCCTTTATAGAGAATAAAAACATTTTAATCTCATTTCATTCATCTTCGAGTTAATTCAGTTAGAGAATTGATTATCTTATTAATAATTCCTTTGTTAAGACTTATTTCAAGTGCAAAGTAAAGTAGTAATTACATAAAATGATAGATATTCCTATCACATGACCTGATCATCGCACATTGTATGTATGTGTGTGTGTGTGTATATATATATATCTGTTGAAATGCCACATTGTAACTCACAAATATATATAAGCACATATATACATGTCAATTAAAAATAAAAAAATGTATTTAAAATATTTCAAATATAGTGTAGGTACTAATATATAGACATACAGTTCTGAAATTCTGATCATTTTTCTTGTATCACAGCAGCCTTCAAAAGACTATTTTAGAAACTCAGGACCCTATTTCTATATTTTTGCCTTGCCCACCTGCCTTTCTCTTTAGATACATGCTGTAATTAGAATTTTTTTCATACCACCATCCTGTCTGGATACTAAAGCTCAAGGACTCAAAACAAACCGACCACAGAGACTGTCTGTATTCAAAGGCTCTCACTTTGAACTTACCGGTGCTAATCAAAAGTTTGAGATTAAGTTTTTATTGAATACTGCTTAAGCAATAGTATTGATTTCTTTCCACCCTTCTCCTTAGATACTTAAATCTTTTCAAATATACATGTTCAGTAAAAAACACAAACAATACAGAAAGAACACTAACAATTTGTCACGCAAAACCATAAATAACCACTAATAACATTTGTTTATACTAAACTTTTTGACTCTGTATTCTTGAATATATACGAGCATGGGACTATGCTGTAAATCCAATGCATGCTATTTTGCTATTTTCATGAAGTAAATGGTGGATATCCCTTCATGTCAAGAGATATGCATGTGTATGATACAAATATTCCATCATTTACATCTCTGGTTATGCTATGTATGATTTATATGAAGCCATCATGTTAATGGTTGCCCACTACCTTCTGTATTATACATACCATATATTCAATAAAAACCATAATTATGCCGAGTCTGTTATTAATTGAAATTTAGGTTCGTATAGCACTCTAAAATTTTTGCTATTATAAAGTTGAAATAAATATCCTTGCATGTACACCTTCATGGACTGGTTATTTTTCACATACAATGAATATCTAGGAGTAAAATAATAGTTTTAAAGACTTCTGATACACGTTATCAAATTGTCCTCACTAAACTCTTAAAGGATTGAAGTCAAAAAGTAGTTACAGGGCCACAGATATAGCTCAGCGGCACAGCACCTGCCTGGCAAGTGCAAAGTTGTGAGTTTGATTCCTGGTACCAAAAAAAAAAAGTACTTATAGAGACAGTAACACATGTTAAAATTTAAGAAGTAACCAAAAGTGTTTATAACCCAATAATCTGTAATTTTTAAATCTCTTAATAAATTAGTTCAAGAACATCATAATAACAATGACAAGTTTCTGTAACAAAAGTTCCTAGAGATATAAATTACTGTATCTCTTTTTAAGAAAATCATAGCTCTTTACAAATCACATATTGCATACCTAGAGGTGGGTAAAATATTTATATCATAGAAACATACAAATAGGCTGACAGTCAAGGACCATAAAAACAGGTAACTCGACAAAATAAGTTATCAGCTCTGGTCATGCCAGGTTCCTAGTCATTTCCACGCTAAAATTCTCCAGCTTGGTTAAATTGGAAAGGAGTTTCTCTACCTCCCTTTATCGAAAAGGGAGGAAAAGAACAAAACAGAGAAAAGAAATGTGGTATTCTAGATTCAAATTATCATCAAGTGTAAATTAGCTACAATTAAAATTATAGTAATTTTGCTATAATTTTAATTATAATTATAGTAATTTTGAGGAACTCACTTTTCAATAAAAATATTAGGATAACACATAAGCTCAAACGTTATCTATAAAGCTTTCTCTGACTGCTCTGACCTTCCACTTCACATCTAAGAAATTCCTTATCTTGTTGGTTATATATTACATTGTATTATTGAATTGATCTGTGTATGCTTATCTTTTTTATCTAGGTGGTCTGCATATTTTTAGAGCCCAATATAGTTAAATGAGTTTACACTTAGTGAATGGGTTCAGAGAAGAGAACTGCACTCACACAGATTATGCTCATCACTAGTTACCAGTCACTGTGTCGCTGTAAGGATTAAAGGATATCTTACAGTAGGTCACATGGCTAAACCTGAGCACCGGTAAAATGCTTAACAAATAACTTCATAGCTGTTTAAAAAACAGGTCCTCACTTGTATCTACACAGTGTATTACAAACTCTTGTAAAACTTTGTCGCATTACTTCACTACTGAAAACAAATTTTATTTGTGTGATTAAATGTTAACTAAAATGTAGCTTAAATTGCTTTACTCAACTCATACCTCAAAGAAAAGGATCACCTTAGGACCCTCATCAAAATCTTGAAGCAAATAGGAAAAATTTTCACTAAATATAATTTGTTCTTCCCACTCTGGAAGTCTTGATGTGAACTTCTTAAAATCATATGGCTGTGTCGTGATAGGAAGAATGTAATCCACATTCTCTTTTTCATTGTAAGATGACGCAGGACGCTTACTGTTTAAAGAGAGATAATTCCATCAACACAATTCATTGTAATTTTAGAAAATGATAATATAGAATATACAACAAAGATAACCAGAAATAATAGCTAAAATGTTTCAAAAGAAAATATTTTTATTGTCCATTTAAAAAGTTATAAATTTTATAAAACTCCAAAAGTAGTAAAGTATTACTTTCATTTTGCATTTATATGCTATCACTTGGTTTCACAGAATTACTTCTTTACAGAACTACAAAGCGAGAGGTATGAATAGTTGAAACAAAGCAACTCTTTCTGAATTTTAAATGAATTTGTGATAAAATTTACAAGAATTTCATTTATAAAAAAAAATGAGGGGTTGGGGATTTAGCTCAACAGCGTAAGTGCCTGCCTGGCAAGTGCAAGGTCATGAGTTCAATCTCTGGAACCAAAATAAACAAAAACAAAACAAAACAAAAAAAAACTTTTTAAGCTGTCATATTTTCTTTGTATTACCTCAACCAACAAAATAAATAAACTTTTTGTGATAATCTTTCCCTTGCCTGCCATCTTTTCAGAAAAATAATTTTTGAGGATGCTAGTACGATCATTTATCTTATTGTATATTTTATTTGGATCTTACTTGTAGAAGGAATCTTAGGAAAAAATTCAAGATTTACCTCACCTGAGGCCTCAGTAGCATTAATTTCAAAAGAGAAACATGAGGACATACAACTACATTTATAATGCAAGATGCTTTATAATGCAAGTTTTATGGCATAAATTAGTCTTTAAGTTTAGCAGAAGCTCTCTACTAAAAATGAACAGAGGGTCTCCATTTTTTCTAAAAATATCGAAAGGTTGATGAACACCAACAGCTAGAAGAGTCTTCTTTACTACAAATTCTCAGTTCTATTTCCATTGACTTTTAACTATTGCCAGAAGTAGCAGAAATTAAAACTTTTACTGTAGACAGTTTCAATTTAAAAGGTAAACTGTGCAATGTGAAAAATTACCTGTCATCTTTCTTGACATACTGACCAGTTTTCTCATCAACCACATGAATTTTTACCATTGGGTGGGAAATCATAAAATCTGACTTAAGTCGATCAGTTCGGTGAATATAAACTCCTAAGACAAGGTCATTATCAAGCAAACTTTTGGGATGACCAGGACTATCTTGGCTTGTTACTTCTTTAGCACCATCTCCATCAATTTCCTCATTATTATCTGAAACTGTATGCAAAGAAAACAATTAATGTTATGATTGTTTTAAGTTGGATTCACATATTCAACTTTCTTATCTATGATTAATTCATTGTTAACAGAAGAACTTACTGCAGTAGCTTAAGTACCTGTCTTGCCAGCATGAGGTCATGAGTTTGATCCCTGGTACCAAAAAACCCAAACTAAAACAAATCAAAACACGGAAGAACTACAAGGGAAAAGAAAGAGAAGGCCAGACACCAGCAGACCACACACTGAGAATAAAGATACTGTGTATACATTAAAGTAGGATGAGGTATCTAGTTTTTCCCTAACAAGGACAAATAACACAAAAGAAAAAAAGAGTATCCAAACCAAAAAGTAATTTTATCTAGGCATTTTCTAGATGGAATATTTATCATTTATAACTGGAATTTCTTTTTCTGCATAAGCTGTAGCAAGATACAATAGACTGAGCTTCCGGGCCAGGGGTTTAGCTCAGCGGCATAAGTGCCTGCTTGGCAAACGCAAAGTCATGAGTTCGATCCCCAGTACCAAAAAAAAAAAAAAAAAAAAAAAAAAAGATGTGTATTAAGCGTGGTGGTGCAAATGCAATAGACTGAGCTTCAGCTAAAATCACCTGAAAGCTGGGGATTTAGCTCAGTGGCATATGATCCCTGGTACCGATATAGAAAAAAAAAAAAAAAAGAAAGAAAGAAACAACAGTATCTCTACCTAATTCCCAATTCCACCTCTCAGACGGGATAACCATTAACTAAAATCACCTGAAAAAACACAAATTATGAAAACCACATTTTTAAGTCATCAGAAAAGTACAGAAACAATGTATACTAAAATTCCAAAGAGAAACAATCATCAGAAACAAGCTAGTAGAATCTCAACTGCTTTCGCTTTGGGGGGCTTTTGCTGACTCAGGGTTCAGCCTGTGCATCAAGATTTGGCCCAGGGAGGTTACTACTAGAAGGATAAGCCAGCAAAACTTTCAGTGCTTCCCTAGGACTATAGTGATAAAACGGGAGACTTGAAAAGTCACAAATACATGTCAAATTACTCTCATAAAACTGAATTCTGAGGCTGCTGGGAGCCTGAAGAGGTAGCAAAATTCCCATCGAGTGGTGCTAGCAGAACGTGTTCCACCAAGAGCAAATGTCAGAAACAGGATAGGTAACAAATAAAATCCTAGAAAGTGTAACCAATTTTCATTAAAGATCTTTAGCCAATTTTCACCTAGGGTCACTTACCAATTCTGAGTTACAACTAGAGGTTGAAAACCTAGGTGACACCCTCTTCTCCCTTTATCAGAAGGCCACTGCTGGAGGATAGAGAAAACAGCAGAAATTTTGGCATTCATGCAATGCTGGAGTGATAAAACTGGGAGACTTAGGGCCTTCAAATACATCTGTCCCTTAGATATTTGAAGCTCATGAAGCAAAAACTAAATGACCATGCTAAAAGACACTGAAGGGCAAAACTCCATCTCCCATAGTTTTTTTGAGCTGAAAAGACAAATCCCTGTGAGGCTATCAATTTGAAACACATGGCAGACCACGTCCTAGGAATTACATTTTTTCTCAATTTTTTGACCCACCTCAGGATTTTCAATTTATGAATGTTTTGAGGACTCTTTTAGCTTAGATTTTCTCTATCACACACTTCTGTGCTATTTTCCAAAAATATATGGGATATTTATCAAAAATTGATCATAAAATGGTCATTAGGAAAGATTCAGTAACCTCAAAAGACTGAAATTATTCACAATATACGCCCTGATGAATGAAGAGTATATCTGAATGTGAAAAGTAAAACAGTAAAACTTTTAGAAAAACATCTTCAGGACTTGGGAAAGATTTCTTTAAAATGTCACAGAAAGCACTACCATCAAAGAAAAAAAATGTATAAACTAGGTATTATAAAAATTTGTTTTTCAGGGGCTGGGGATACAGCTCAGTGGCACCAGTGCCTGCCTGGCAAGTACGAGGCTGTGAGTTCGATTCCAGTACAAAAAAAAATTGTTTTCCAAAAGTTATCCATAAGAGAAATAATAAAACTCAGAAAGGCAAAATGCTTGCAATATATGTGTGTATGTGGACATACTAATATCAAGAGAAGATTCACAATTAGGTATATAAGATATTCTAATATATGAATCAGAAATTATAATTCTAATATATGAATTCTAATATATGAATATAATTCTAATATATGAATTCTAATATATGAATCAGAAATATTCTAATATATGAATCAGAAATTATAAAAATATATGTCATAGCAACTCTAAGAATAGGCCTGACAAAAATGTATACAGATATTCAACAAAAGATGTGCCTCCAGAATGTTTATTACAGCCTTTCTTGAAAATGCCCAAACCTAGTAACAACTAAGTAATCATGAAGAGATTAAACTAATTGTGGTAAGGAACACTCAAAATATAACCATAGTATAAATCTTACAAAAGTAACATTAAGTGAGGAAGTCAGGCACAAAAAGCGCAGTGTTTATGATTTTACTCATATTAATACACAAAAATAGGCAAAAACTAAACTGTGTTAGTTGCCAGGGTAGTGGTTAGTCCTGTACAGAACCAACTTGAAGGGGATCTGAGAGATCTTTTGGATGCTAATGATAATCTTTTTGTTATTGTTGTTGTTAATGATATTCTGCTCTTTGATATCAATCATGATTTTATAGGTATGTTCAATTTGTGAAAATTCAATGGGCAGTACACTTGTGATACCTCTTTCTATATGTATATTATCTTTCAACAAAAGCTATAAAATTTTTAACTACAAGAGGTACAAAACATCACCAACTGCATCCTCCAATGATTAGAAATCACAAATATTAAAATTGTGTATTTTAGATAGATAACAGAAATCAAGAGAGGAAAAGAAAATTAGGAAAGTGAAGAGAAGCTGAATTAGACTGAGGAATGGGAAAGACACCATCAATGAAAGAGGGATGCAGCCCTAATATCTACAATAATGTACTATTGATCATTCTGGCTTTCAACAATGGAATCTTAACCATTTAGGAGTTATGAATTAAATGGTTAGAAAAAGAACTTCCCATGCCACAAAGAGCAACTACAAAGTTGAATAAAGTCAAGAGGCAGATGGTTGACTCAAGTAATAAAAACTCTTCTCGGAGACCCACAGTTAAAAATAAATAAATGATTTAATCTAAGTGAATCAAGATCAAGTACCAAACGTTTATCTTGAATTATTTTAATTTATACCGTTTAGTTTTAGCTCTTAAGAGCTAATATCCTGGGGTCAAGTTATTTCTACCAAGGTAAGTGGTTTTTCAGTTGGTTTGGGTAACAAACCTGCTTTAACTTTCTTTTTTGTTTTTTTTGGTTTGGATTTTGTGCTCTCTGCCATGCTGTCATCTATGTTTTGTTCCTTTGAACTCATTTCACCATCTTGGTGAGAATCTGAAGTAACAGCTCCAACTGGAGATTCCTTCTTTTGTTCACCTTCCACTGCATCATCAGAGGTAGTCACTGTGCTACAAATGTAACCCAAACACAAGAGTCATTACAAATTTAATACTGTAATAATATTATTATTCAGGTACAACAGTAAACAATAAAGAGAAGCAAGAATAATCCTAGATTGTTATTTTCTGTTGAGAGAAGCACAGATTTTCTTACATAATAAAATGACTAGGTGTCGAACAAGCATCTTAGATATGATTTTTAAGTATGCTAAGTGAGGAGTTAATTTTCCATGAGCCAATTAAACTGAATGCAAAACCCCAGAAGAAAACAGAATTGTATTTTATGAGCAGTGGATCTGCTTACATGGGACTAATTAAAGCATCTTCACCCTGATGTAAAGTTAGCAATTAACAAACGTATTTCAAAATTACTTTATAGAAAGGCAAAAAAATATTACAGGCTTTTCCATTTTTAAGAGGCTTCAGAAATACAACTTTGGATTTTTTGGTAAAAATTAATTCCTATGTTTTCCAGTGGCTGATGAGTGACATTTCTAGGCTACAGTTAAAATGAAAACCTAAATCACATGAATCACTGAATAGTAAGGAGTAGCAAGCAAAGAATATAATGATTGTGAGGAGAAACTATCCATTAAAATTAAAAGACAAAGTTTTAAAATTAGTCATTCCAGAAAGCCATGCGTTTTGTCACATCATGAAGTGTTATTATTTAAGTACAGCTACCCTTCTACTTCTAACAGACAATGCCAAGGTAATGGATGCCACTTCTACGATTAGGTCCTAAAAAGACTGACTTTTACCTTGTTCTTGTTCCTTCAGAGCCCTTGTTCTAGGGAAGCAAACGGTCATGCTGTGAGTAGCACATGTGGTAAGGAACTGATGTCTCTGGACAGGCAGCCTTGCCAACAGCCACTGACTACTGACTGAGTTTAGAAGTGGAGTTTCCAAGGTCCTCTAAGGGCTATGTCACTTGGCAAGTCCTCTGCAAGGTGACGTCTGAGCTAAGTTCAGCAGCGGTTGACATCCTGAAGGCAGCCTGTGAGAATCAGAGGCATGCAGCAAAGCCACTCGCACCCTCCAAAACCACAGAAACTTTGAGACAATAAATGTTTGTTGTTCTAAGGTACTGTGTTCTCAGTTAAATTTTTAATGTAACTGTTATGGTTTATACGTAGTTGTCACCAAAGAGCTGCATGCACTCAGGTGTCTAGGCTTTTGGAAGAATGATTCGATTATGGTAGCTTGTAGCTGGCTTGCAACTAAGATGTGGGGGGCTGGTCACACATGTGCCCAAAGGAGAATTACTGGGCGTATAGCCTGGGAGTGTTTAACTCCCTCCCTAGCACCTCCCTTCTCTCTGCTTTCTGTGGGTACATGCTCTGAACAGCTCTCCTCTGCTGTTCCCCTCTGCTACACCGTCATGGCCAGCAGCCAGCCAACCGAGGACTGTAAATGTGAGCCAAAAGAAACCTTTCTTCTTTTACTCTGTGGGTGTTGGGTATTACATCATAGTAAATGGAAAGTGACTAATGCAGTAGCAATAGATAACTAATACTTTTATTATTAACATGTCCTTGCAGCCAACTGATTTCTACTCTCTTTGTTACTATTGGTCATTCAGCTTTTGATAAGAGGGGAATTTTTTTTAGCTGAGGGGTTAAGGGGAAATTGCTTTGGGATGCCAAAGAACAGTCATATATAGAATGTTCTCACTGCAAGCTGTTTTTTTAAATGAGGAAAAATGTTGTGGGTTAAAGATTTTATAGTTTTTTTTTTTTTTAAGAACCTGTACATATGAACATAAGAAACCTATACCATATAAACAGACATGGATGAATCACAGAGAAAAGAGTAGGTGAGCTCCAAGTTCTCAACAGTAATTATATTTTAATAGCTACTTTGGAAGGACCAAATGTTTTTGGAAAATAAGGGAAAAATCCATATTTATATATCCAAACAGGCATTTATCACTTAAAAAGAGGAGTAATTAGGGTTTCTATTGTTTTGGAAGCAGATTTAGATAAGTAGAGACTATGGAGCTAAACTGCCAAAGCTCTGATTCAGACTATCGCTAGTCCTGAGACTTAAATCTTTCAGTTTCTTTCTCAGCAAAGTAGGATAGAATTAGTTTTTCTCATAAGATTGGTTCAAAGGATAAATGGTTAGTGCTTGTGAAGCCTCTAGCACATGGGAAGGTGCTCTATTAAGGTTAGCCATTATTTTCGTAAGGCCAATGTCTTTAAATAAAAGAGTAAGGATTTTCTTAATCTTAAGCTATAGTTATTACTCAAAAAATGAAAAAAAATTTTCTTTCTTAGGAGTAAATTTTATATTTATCAGTTTAAAATACCTTGTTTCAGCTTTGGACAGCAGTGGAACTTTCCTTTTTTTCTTTCTTCCTTTTTCACTGCTCAATTTGTCATCAGGCAATAAAGTATCTGAGGAAAAGTTAGTCAACTGTTCATCTAGTTTCTTTCTTATTTTCTTCTTAATCTCCTTTGCCATCTCTTCAGCTGCCTGGAGCTGATATTCTTGCATCAGCTCTTCTTCCCCTTTTAATAAATCATTATTTTCTCTTCCCTCATTTGCCTTCCCACTTTTCTGATACTCAACACCTGACTGTGACTTTGTTCGTGCTTTCTGATACATGGAATCTACCTTCTTCTCAGGAATCTCTGGTCTCCTTTCTTGTGCAGCCTTTGGAACGCCTTTGTGTGACTTTTCTTCCTCGTTTTCCTCTCTGCTAACATCATCATCTGGATCCTCAGATGCTGGTTGCGGATTCCTCAGCCTGTTTTTAGCAGCTGCCATGCTCTTCTCCAGCTTATTAGTGCTAGAGCAGCTTACACCATCACTTTTAGCTTCTTTAATACTCTGAGGTTCGCTTTTAAAAGTGTCAAGCTAAGAAGAGAATATGGAACAGGATAAGCTTCCACTAAGCAATATAAATTTAAAAACCATGATTACTAAACAGCAGTGTAGAATACTGGGGAGATTATTTAGTTTTTTACCTGGACAGAATGAGACTACACTAAAGCATTTGATGAGCACCCTTCCAGTTTCTGCTCCCAGAATTAGATTAGTAATCTTTGAAAGGAACTTCAGATTGAATTAATAATTAGCATAGAAGAAAGTATTTACATATTTTTCAAAAATAAATTGTTTAAATCTAAAGTGAAATTTTTCTTACTGACAAAATGATTCCAACTCTAATCAAGGAATATCTGAGAAATCGCTAAAAGAGTCACTGAGTACAAATCATTTAAGGTTTACCAACAAAAAACACACATGGGCCATTTATCTTCATAATTTATACTTTAAAACCAAGTCTATAGCTCTTAAGATTAGCTTGAAATTAGTTCAACTGTATCATTAAAATGCTGATAATTATTAAATATCAAGTAAAATCCAATGATAAACTGAGCCCAGATCTGTATCTCTTTTTCTAATCATTTGAAATGAGATATATTCTTAACAGGAAAAACAAACAAACAAACAAACCCAAGCAGTAAAAGGCTGGTGATCAAAAAAGGACGTTACTAGAGGTAAAATAAGCACTTTGAGAAATTCCCCCAAAGAGTTAAAAACACAAGAAGTTATATCTACTGAGAAACTACCAGAAAAAAACCCATAATTTACTGAAAAGTCTCCTACAGAGATAGGGTCTCTTCTGAAGAACCTCTCCATATTACAAGCATGTACCCTAAAGGGTCATGCCTGAGGATGAGTAACTGAAGAGCTGGGGTGACAGCTTTTCCCACACTTCCATTTATACCCCTGGTGATGCTTACCCAGGGGATTAAGCAGCTGAGTAGGCAGACACAGGAACAATCCTTATAAACAGCGGAAGCAGAGTATGTTAAAAGCATCCAGCAGGCAGGAGAAGAAAGACTCTCAAATACGAAAATGACTAGATAATTAGAAACTAATAAACACTAAAAGAAAGTAGCATGAGAGAGAGCTACCACATCCAATAAAAAGAAGAATGAGCACCTGAAGAAAATGCATGGTATGTGCAAAAAATGATTTAAAGTAAACATACTAATAAAGAAATCCAAAAGCATGTTTGATGAAAAACACAAATTTTAGAAATAAAAGTTTAACAGATACGTTGCAAAATAGGATAGACAAAAACCAAAGTTCTACAGGATAAAGTACAAAATCAAAATGAAAAATCCTCTCAGAAATGGTTACCAATGAATGCTGAGGACTAACTTTTGGAATTTAATAGTTAGAAAACATCCAATATATGAGAAAATCAGATGGAAAAATGATGAAAGAAACAGCATCACAATAAATATTTTACTATCTTCAAGAGTCTTTTGCTCACCTAAAATACTGTCAAACTCTATTTATTCTTCAAGGGTAAATTATGAAACCATAGCCTCTAAAAACCTTCCTTAATTAAATCTCAAATCTAATAAAAATAACTTTTTTAAAACAAAAAAGGAAGTTTATTTTCACATTTTGTTTTAGAAGATAAGCTCAATTGGAATATATATATATACATATATGTGTGTGTGTGTGTGTGTGTGTGTGTGTGTGTGTGTGTATATATATATATATATATATATATATAATTTTTTTTTTCCCCTTTCCTTAAGACAGGGTCTTGTTATATTGCCCAGCTTGGACTTGAACTTACTCTACACTTGCAGCCTCCAGAGAAGCTGGGATTACAGACATGTAGTACTGCGTCTAGCTTTGAAAGGATTTAACACCAAAAAAGAAAAATACAGAAAGTACCAAAAAGAAAAACAAATTCAAAATTCAACTCTAGTTGCTTCCCAGAAAGAAAAATATTGCCTATCTTTTCAGAAACTTGTTTTTGTGTTTTTATGAATACAGTCATATCTCAATAACCTTGGATTTCTATTATGTTAAAATAAAGCATGTACAAAATTTTCTACTTTTTCAGTGAGTACCAGAAATGTAGAGCTAATATACACAAACTGTAAGGACACTCCTGAAGGAATAGTTGGAAAAAGAGGCAACCAAGAAATAAAAATAGGAAGGTGATTTTAACAACAAAATTTTGGGAAAACTAATCAGTGAGGTTCAACTTTCATCTACTCTGCTTTACTGATCAGGTCACCTTTGTACTAATAATATTTATTTATAGACAGACAGACAGACAGACAGACAGATACGATCAAACACAGGCAAGCAGGCAAGTGCTCTAACACCTAGCTACAATGCCAAACTATATTTGTTATTATTTTCTTCTTTGTTTAATTTTTTTCTTATATGAATATAGCAATAAACATAATGACTAGAGGATCTTTGACAGCAATCCACACATTTCATAGGATTATGCTGATATTTTCATTACTTTTTAATTACGTTGTTTTGTGGTTTTGATTTTTTCTAACAGCTTTATGAGATAAACTGTAAGTATCTCACAAGCTTTTGTTGTTAACTTCTAGTTCTTTTGTACTGAAGTTAAAAGAAGATTTTGCTTTGTGAAATTTAATAGTTTCAGGCATTAGATGACTGAATTTGAAATGACCCAAATACATCTACTTATGTTCCTATTCATTTTTTTAACTTCTGTACATCATTTAGGTTATTAAAATTAATACGTTTGGATTTGTTGTATGTCCCAGAATAGTTATCTTAGAAAATATTCCAGATACACTCAAATACCATTACAACTGAGTACAATGTTCTACAAAACTCAGGTCAACTTTGTGAACAGTGTTACTGCTCAACCTCATAGCAATCTTCCTGCCTCAGACTCCTGAGTGTTGGGATTACAGTGTGCACCACTACACCCAGTGCTGATTCATGTTTTTATGTAGTCTGTAATATGCTAATTTCACTGAGTCTGTAATTTCAATACTGTATTTTAAAAATCTTTACAAGTTGAACTCTGTCTTCTTTATATGTCTGATTGTGTCTTTTGTATCTTCATATCTCCGATGCCTCTCCTAAAGCCTAGTTACCTTGATTTATAGTTTGGGTATAGGCCATGTTATCTTTTTAAAAAATTCCTTGCAGTATTTCACTTCCTATCCAACATTATGAATTTTGTATTGCTGGCTGGTGGACTCTATTGAGATGCCATTCAGTATTATTGAACTGTACTCTGGGGACACAGTACGATTACTTTGATCAGTATGATCTATTTGTGATTTTTTTTTATTTAGTTATTTCCTGAGAAGAATGAGGTTTTAATTTGTCTTTATAGAGCCAATATCATTTCACACTTCTAAGTTAATTAAATATTTTAAAAGGTGAGTTTATCTGTAAGTTGAATATTTATAAAGATGAATGAATATATGGATAGAGTTACACCTAGAAAACCTAGATGATTTTCCACTGTTCAAAATTATGTATAAACAACTAAAATTTTTAGAAATGTAATTCATAAGGTAAAGAAGATATTACCTCTGTGAAACAGCTGTTAAAAAAGAAAGGAGAAAAAGTAAGAATAAAATCAAGTTAATATAGTATAGTCAATGATAATGAGCTAAGTTAATTAAACTTCCATCTTTGAAAAACAAAAAACTCAGTAGGGGTCCAGTGGCACACACCTGTAATACCAGCTACTCAGGAGACAAGAGGAAGGAAAATTCCAAGATCACAATCACCCTGAGCCAACTTACAGACCTGGCCTCAAAACAAAATTTAAAACTGTAAGAAGTGACTAAAGATTATAATACAGTTAAACCTAAATAATTTACAAGTAACAAAAAATTACATGGGGCTCCGGATATAGCTCAGTAATAAAGTACTTGCCTAGCACAAACAAGGCCCTGGGGTTATCCCCATCACCATACAAAATAAAAATAAATGCCCAGTATGAATAAAGTACAAGTCTTCTGTAACATTTACTAACAAATTTCAAACTAACTCTATGTCTCTGGAAATTTTATTCAACCCTCTCAAAGTTTTTATAGTTTCTCTACATGTGACATTGTCTGTTACTTGGACTTTTTCATCCAATATTTTCTAGTATTTTCTTCTAACTACAACAGATTTTTACATGGTTGGTTTTTATCTATTTGTACACATCGCTCAGTTCACCTAATATTTCTAATGATATTAATATTCAGACTTTCAATAATAATAACAATCTGTTATCCTCAGAACCACATAGTAATTGCCCACAGGGAGGCAGTATAGCATAGCTGTCATAAAAACAAGCTGTGGAATCAGAAGGACTGATTCACTAAGATTAACCGTATGTTCTTTGGTAAGTTTATCTTTCTGCTTTAGTTCTCTAATCCGTTTTGATTTTATAAGACTTATGAAAATAGGTGAGTTAACACATGAAAAGGACATAGTACGATTCCTGGCATGTAGTATAGACAAGCATCAGTTGAAACAACAGGTAACATATCACTATCTATGTTTCATATCCTATTATACTACAAAAACATCAGGAATATTAAATACATATGATGAAAAGAGATTTTTACTATGGGTACTGATTTTAAAGGAAGAATCTATACCCTAGATTCTTACATATCAGACATGATTTATCTTCTCTCCTTGATGGGACACTACTGCAGTGTTACATAGTATGCCATGCGCGTGGGTGAATTTTCATTTTACCTGAGCCTTAGAGGGGGCATAATTCTCATACACATGAACGTCAAATAATTTGAAATAATTTCCATTCTGTTTTCAATTAAAATGTTTTTTTCTTTAATTTTTATATATTCATGTAGTTTTTATTCAAATGATCTGTACTAATTTATTAATATTGGCCAATATCCAGTTAATAAGCTATACTTGAGTTGTTGGGTGGGGAATGAGTTGGACTATTCTTTTAACATGGCTAATTTCAATCATATATTACTTACAGTTTTTATTCTTTCAATATATATTCAAAATTAGACAACTCTAAGTTTCTAGAATGTATTTCATCTATATATCTGCATTTTTATTTTTAAACTCTATGGTCAATTTATTTGATACATGGTACTGCTATTTTAAAAATTTATTTTAGTATATGCTTTTTAAAACAGGAAGCTTTAGCCATTTATATTTATTGTTATGACTAGGAATTTGCTCTTACTTATTTCATTATTTCTCTTCTTTTTTAAAATATCTCATGTGATTATGCTTTACCTCCTATAATTTATAAGTATATTAATCTATTTTATATACACTTACATTCTGTAAGTGACTTCAGAATCTAGAATGAATAACTACAATTTATATAAGAGTAATAGTTACATGACTTTTCCTATACAAACTAGATTCACTTGTTTAATCTCTGAAAACCTGTATGTTATTGTATATAAGTAGTTCTTATCATTCATTTATTTATTTATTTATTTATTGAGACAAGGTCTTACTATGTGGTTCAGGCTGGTCCTAAATCACTATGTTGCCCAGGCTGGCCTTGACCTCTATGTGATCCTCCTGCTTCAGCCTCCCAAATGCTGAGATTTCAGGTGTGCGCCACCATGTCCAGCAGTCCTTGTCTTACGATTTTTTCACTTTATAATGGTACAAAGAAATAGAAATAGTATTTTTTTTACTTTTTTTGTGGTACTGAGGATTGAATTCAGGGCCTTCACAAACAGCTACATTCCCCCATCCTTTTTTCACGAGACAGGGTCTTGTTCAATTACTAAGTTCCCCATGATGGGCTCAAATTCGCAGTTCTCTTGCTTCACTTCCCAGAGTGCTGCGATTATACGCATGTGCTACCACACTTGGTCTTTATTTTGAATTCTAAATTTGACTGTTTTCCCAAGCTAGCAATATGTGGTATTATACTCTCTCAGGATGCACAGGAGCAGCAGAGAGCTGCGGCTCCCTGTCAGCTCCACTATCACATCTGGAAACAACCAGCATCCAATAAGGATCCGTGTTACTAAAACAGTATGTTCAGGATATTAGTGCATTAAATGTATTTTAAATTTAAAGATGGGTTATAGTACATAACACCATTTTAAACTGAAGACTAACTGTACACATATCTAATATAAATCTCCAGCAACATTTTTGGCACAATAATCAAGAAAGTTGTATTGACAAAAAACAGGCCAGAGGATCAGTGGAACAGAACACAAAATGCAGACACAACCTCAAACACATTCAGCCCCTTTATCTTTGACAAAGGAGCCACATATTCAATGGAAGAAAGATTGCCACTTTAACAAATGGTGCTGGAGAAACTGGCTTTCCACATGCCAAAGACAAAATCTAGACACATGTCTATCACCATGTACTAAAGTTAAAATGGATCAAAGATCTAATTATTAAAACAGACACATTAAATTTACTGGAAGAGGAAATAAGTAGAAATCTTGAAGATGTAAGTGTAGGCAGCGACTTCATGAACAAAACCCAGGCTACATGGGAAATATTATAAAGGATCAATAAATGGAATCTCACCATATTAAAAAACTTTTGCATAACAGAGGAAATCACCAACAGAGTGAAAAGACAACCCAGAGTGGGAAAAAAAATTATAGCTAGTTGTCCCTCCGACAAAGGATTTATATCTAGAACATACAATAATTTTTGAAAAAAATCAGATCCCCCAAATTAAAAGACCCAATCCAAAAATAGGCATCTGAGACGAATACACACTTCTCAAATGAAGAAATACAAATAGCAAATAAATATATGAAAAAATGTTCAACATCATTGGTCATTTGAGAGATGCAAATTAAAACAACACTGATATTCCATCTTATCCCAGAAAAAATGGCTATCATCAAGCAATTAACCAATAATAAATGTTAGTGGGGCTGTGGGGAAAAAGGAACCCTTCACCACTGTTGGTGGGAGTGTAAATTGGTGCAATCAGTGTGGAGATGCCTCAAAAAACTAGGACTGGAGGTTCCAGTTGACCAACCTATTATCCTTCTGGGTATCTTCCAAGAAGAATTAAAAACATCATACCACAGGGACATATATGTACTCATGTTTACAGCAGCACAATTTGTAACAGCTAAATCTTGGAAACAACACAAATACCCATCAACCAAGGAATAGATTAAAAAAGATATGGTCTTTTTATACAATGGAGTACTACTCAGCCATAAACAAGGATAAACTGGCGACTTTCACAGATAAATGGATGCAAGAGACCATATGTGAAATAAATGAAACCCATATGTGTAAACATCATACAGTCTTACTAGTGTAAGAAACTCAACAAGTACATAAGATCCAACACATATAACAGATACTGTGAATTGGGAAGAAACTGTTCAAAAGAAAAGATAAAATGTGATAGAGCAAAGGAAGAAAGGGAAAAAGAAAAGAACTATATATATGCAAGATAGTTAAGATAGTTATACAGCTAGTTTCTTAGTTCACTGGAAAGAAAGATTTTGCTAATATTTTTTGGACAAAATATCATGCCCATATCTTGTACTCTAAGTAATTACTATGAAGACAACAGTATACAGCATATAAATTATTATAACTCTCCTACTAAGCCAGAGTTTCCTGTTTGGAAACTCTGTTTTATTGTTATTTTTTTTTTCTTAAAATCTTTTTTCTTAAAAATAAAAACAAGAAAAAAAATCCTGATTTTAAAGCTCATAGAACAATATTTTCAGATTATAAACTTTCCATAGATAATTATCTTTGACCCATGTCTGAAAATTATATTGTATCTTCAACTAAAGCATCTTGCACTTACGGATGCACAGGTTTACTGCTGCTCTCACAAATGACTACTTAAGACTACTAAATTCTGGCTCACAATTGTTTACTCATTACTCTAGATACGTCTTTGTTGTTTTTTTGGATTTAGTTTTTATAGAGCAGTCTAAAATGGTTTTGGTATTTGTAAAATTTCTTGTTTGAAATTAAAAAAAAATGTTTCTACATATAGGTATCATCTCATAAATTTTACCTAGAATGCAAAATGGATTCATCTTTTTGCAATCCTAAGGCGGCTGTTTATTTGTAGGTCAGATATCTCTGTAAGTTCTCAACCTCATATTTATCACACATATCACCATCACTTCCACCAGTCTGCATATGTTCTTCTTGTAGGACAGAACTCAAAACAGAATTCAGTACTCCAACAGTGATGATCCTGCTAACATAAACTTTACCTTTTCATGTGTTATTGACCATGACACAGACTTACTCTTTTTAATTTCTAAATCTGAATTTTAATATGAAAGCCATGATATTATGTAGGTATTTATGTTGTAAAACCAAATGATCAAATACTCACTGAGATGTTTTCTCTGAGTTTTTTCTTCAGTTTTTTCTTTTCACGTATTAGGTCATTGTGGTTCTTGAATAATTCTTCGAAGCGAACTTTGGTTTTTACCTTGGCTTCACTCTCAACTACAAAACAAAGACTCATGTTATTTTTCTATGCAACTCTATTACAACACAAACCTGCATTATTATTAAGATAAGGATACTCTCTTGTACATATCTGCATGAGTTCTCTAGCTACATTAAAACAACAGTACAATCCCTCCAACTTAAAATACTTTTTCTTTTAGCTTAGTGACACTAGAGCTTACATCTTTTTTAACTTTTTGGCTACTTTGTCTAAAGGTCTCTTTTGCCAAGTTAACTTTTCACATTTGATGTACAGTAGCATCCATCACTGTTATTTATGTGCCCTTAGACAAGTCACTTAACACCCCTAAACTTCATTTTCCTTATTTGTAAAATTACAACACTTGTGAAGATCAGTTTGCATGAAAAATGACTGACACTTGATTAGCCTCTAAGTCAGAATTCAACAAGTATTAAAAGTTATTTTTCCTGTAAAACATATATCATGTTATTCCTCTGCTTAAAACTCTAAAGATTTCCTATTTCAGTTAGGATAAAAAAAAGTTCTTCACATTCCCTGGAGGGTTCTGCACTGCGGACAGCTTCCAGAGCTTCAAATCAAGACAAACACCCTCTTAGGTAGTTACATCCTAGCTGTACTGCCTTTCTTATAGCTCCAGCAGAGCGAGTCCTTCCATGTGAATAAAGCTGCTCCTACCTGGTGCGTACTTACTCTATTTACCAAATGGGCAGCCTAATTAAGTACCGCTGCCTAATTAAGTACCGTCTCTAAAACAGACCATTTCCTGACACCGTCATCTAAATTTTCCTGTTTCTCACTTAGTAGGCTGTTCTTTTCCTTCACAGCCTTTAGTACTACTGGTATGTATATACATAATTAGTTATATTTTTATAGAGTATATCTCTCTTATTATACTATGTAGTTTATATTTACATTCTGTAGCTACTAGCATGAGGTTTGGCACAGAATAGGGAGACAATAAATATATCTTCAATTAATAAATACGGAATACAGATGTGGGCAAACTATAGCCCATTGGTCAATCACCTGTTTTTGTGAAGTTTTGCTGAAATCAGACACGCTCATTCAGGTAAGAGTTTTTATGCTGTTTTCATGCTTTAATGACAGAGTAGCTGCAGCAGAAATCAGCCCTAAAATATTTACTACCATCTCTGAATGCAATATTTAGCTAGTTACATCTACTTTATTCATTACAGACAAATCTGGTAAAATAAGCTTAACTTAAAAGTAAATGTACAAAATACAAATTTTGTACACAAACTTCCTAAAAGCCTTACCAGTTGGCATTGCTGAACTTTATGATGGGCATTGAAAAATGAGGTAAAGCGCTGACTCAGTCAGGATCCTATGAAAACAAAGAGAATTTTTTTTTAATATGGAACTATCAAGTAAAAATTATAAAACATGCTCCAAGAAAGATTATGCCATGGTTATCTCTTCTGCTTCATCAGATTTATATCAATAAACTATATTCTGTTATTCTTGTTCAACTCAAATATAATCTGAATACCTTTAAATCAGGTTAGGATCTTGATATAAGGTTAAGTAAATTGGGTCATATCTGAATAACATATTCATATATTTAAAATAATAAACAGTTTAGAAAAAAATGAAACATTTACATGGCATATTAGTAAACTTTTAAGAAGTGTTATAACACATTTTAACAAGCTTTTAAGAAACCGAACTCTACATCATGATTGACTTTCCCAGAACATACACTATTTTACTAGTAAAATATACTGTGGCAAGCACACTCACAAATAACAGATATAAACATTTCTGTATCTCACCAAGAACTATGTGACAATAAAGAAAGTTAGCAGAAGCATTTGTGCCATCTTTTTCACACCTTGATCTGTACTATGCTAAAGCTACTCAAGATCACAGAAATGCAATATATACATTCTTAAATTTCACATTAGAATACAACTGTTATTTGTTTTAAGAGTAAAAGTGAAGATCTGGAGATGCAGCTCAGTGGTACAGTGCTTGCCTAGTGTGCTTGAAGCCCTGGGTAGAATTCCTAAAACTACAAAAAACGAAATTAAAAGAAAAGTTAAAATAAAACTTAACAGGGGCCGGGGATTTAGCTCAGTGGCATAAGTGCCAGCCTTTCAAGCCTGAGGTCATGAGTTCGATCCCCGGTACCAAATAAATAAATAAATAAATGAAACTTACCACTATACCAAAACAGGAAGAAAATATACAAAATCTTTTTAACTGGCTGAGGCATTAACTAATGGTCTAATTTCCTAGTGATTCATATTCATGCTTCTCTAGCACAAAAATCTCAGAAGAAAGGCTAAGAAAAGAATGATTACTACAAATACACTTAAATACATGAGTTAAACTACGTAACAACCAGAGTACAGAATATATATCACTAAATTTACAGAATAAAAAGCCTATATTCCCTTTTTGTAGGAAACATAGATTTGACAAGCCTGGTCATCATCTACTTTCTATTTCACAGTTAGAAAAGACAGAGGATACAAAGTGCAGTAACAGCAACAGTGATTGAAACCTGACAGCATATAAGCAGAAAAGTTATAATGCAACAGGAATTTAACAGTTATATGTATTTTGGTCACTCAGTATGTAAGACAACAGCTGAAATACGCTATATGGTTTATTTATATTGGACAAAACTTGTTTTCTCTTGAGCAGTAATTTATGTGATATTTTGGAAAGGAAACCAATGGAGAAACAGGAGAAAGAATTGAAGGCATTGATCGATAGAAAAGACAGAAGATATAGAAGCAACAACAATAGGTATATTCAGTTATATTATTTTTGACAAAGGAGTCAAATCCTTTGCTGGAGGAAAGATAGCTTGTTTAACAAATGGTGCTGGGAAATCTGACTATCCACGTGCCAAAGTTTGAACCTTGACCCACATCTCTCACCACGTGCCTAAACTAAAATCAAAATGGATCAAAGATCTAAATATTAGAACAGAAACATTTAATCTGCTGGAAGATAAAATAGGCAAAACCCTTTTATACAGGTATCGACAAAGACTTTCTAAACAAAACTCCAGTTGCACAAAAAATAATATCAAGAATCAATGAATGGGAGTTAGACAATATACCACAGTGATATATACATATTCGTATTTATAGTTAAATCATTCATAATAGCTATATATTAGAAATAGCCTATATGACCATCAACAGATGAATAGTTTAAAAATGTGGTATTTATAAACAATGGGGAATAGTAACTCTGCCATAAAAAGGATAATCTGGAGTCATTTTGTATTAAAATAAGATGTCTCTTAAGGATTATTTGTTTCTAAAACTAGAACAAGCAGACCAGTATGCCATTAGCCAACTGGTCATAGAACAAGTAGACCAGTCATGCTATTATGCAGCACAGTAGAGCAGACTTGGTCCTAGGCCTAGACTTGGTCTCCCACAGCTCTTATGTGACTTTGGACAATTTAAGTCTTCCTGTGTAAAAGTAGCACAATAGCACCTACTCAAAGGGTGAAAGAGTTCAATGAGTTTAGAACAGCAACTCAGACTGAAAGGCATCGATTAGAATTATAACAGGTACTTCTTATGGGGCCAGTTAGGGAGCTTAGCGTGGGGCACCTTTAGCTGGTATCTGAGGGGCTCTAAGCAGTTACAAGTATCAACTTCATTATCAGACCTCTAGATGCAAATCCAAGTTTCACTTGTCAGTAGATTAATCAGTATAAACTTTAATCTCCTAATCTTTCAAAGAAGAATACTAGTAAATCACTCATAGAGTTTCTGAAAAAAATTAAATGAGAACATATAAATAAAATACCTGGCACAATGCATGCCAAGCTCTTAAAAATTATAGGAGTAAAAACACAAATCATATTATGTTTGGCACACACAGAATACATTAACTCAACAGGGGGCTGAAGAGAATTGTTTATATGTGTGATAGTTGCAGGAAAAGAAAAAAATAATGGCACAATTCTGAGAGGCCACAAAACAAAGTGAAAGGTATCAGGGAGATAGGTGAAAAATGAGACAGAGAAGTATAATAGAAGGAGAAAGAATTTTAAGAAAGAAGTGGCATATACTGTGTGTTATCAAAAACTGCTACAAGTTTTGAAGAGGGTCTACTAGATCTGTATCAGAAAGTCCCAGGTGGCAAAGCTGTCTAAGGATACACAGCAAGTTGGATTAGGTTTAAGGAATGAATGAATGCTAAGGCCTATAGGAGCACAGAGGCAATTCCACCTAGAATTCTTTTCCAATCATCTTCGCCTTATCCCCAAAGGCAGTGTGACATGGGGCAGTAATTTGGATAGTCAAAAGACTGGAAGAATTTTCTTTAAGATTGCTTCATAGCTGGGGTGTGGTGGTACATACCCATAGGCCCAGCACTCAAGAAGCTGAGGCAGGAAGATCACTGAGTGGTCGAGGCCAGCCTGAGCTACACAGCAAGTTCAAGGCCAACCTGAACTGCATAGCGAGACTATTTTTATGTTTCCAGATTTTCCTTAATCCATTTACCACAACTGTGAATTTTAATGCTGCCTAAACTGTTCTGTGAACCCCTATCAAACTGCTAGTTGGCGGGCCAGCCCTCTGTTCTCTTTATTTATATATCTCCATTTAAAAAATAGCCGTAACAATGGTTAAAAAAGATTCAAGCTTGAGTTCTTGTTTTGTCACTTACTGATGTGTAGTCTTGGACAAGCTACTTAATTCATTAGCCTTGGTGTTGTGTTTGCCTGAAAAATTCAAATACTCACTATCTTATTGTAAGGAAAAAGGAAATATCAAAAAGCAAAATAATCATACTTGCAGGGGCTCAACAAAATTACTTTATGCCCATGCAATAAGTAAATAACTATATAATAAATTCTATGATTAAATAAATTAGTCACTTACATTTCTAACCATTAAATTTAATGCATACTTGAATAAACAATATTTAATAACGTGGCAGGGCTGGAGATGTAGCTCAGTGGCACAGCACCTGCTTGGCAAGTGTGAGGGCCTGGGTTCAATTTCTGGTACAAAAAAAAAATAGCATGGCAAATACACTGCCAAAAGAATCAGCCCCTAAATCATGTGTACTACAGAAAGCACACTACACAATGACTAATAGTTGATTGATAAACTTTAAGATCAGACTTTAATAAAACAATCTCTGAACCTCATATATGCCACTATTTTTAAAAAACTCTCCAAGTCTTTTATAGGAGTTTCTAAGAGATAATACACATAAAAATGAACCTGATTACATTTTATATCATTTTATTTTTCCCTGACTACCTGATTATCTTATTATATATGACTAAAGAATAAGACTTGAAAAGGTAGTGAGCGGCTGGGCATCTAGCTCGGCGGCATAAGCGCCTGCCTTGCAAGCCCACGGTTGTGAGTTCATATTCCTGGTACCAAAAAAAAAAAAAAAAAAAAAGAAAGAAAAGAAAAGAAAAGTAAAGGTAGTGAGGCTTGAATAACACACCCCTTGACCAAACTTACTAAAACTAACCCCCCAAAAAACAAAAGCAGTGTTTACATAATGCAATTAATAAATCGACAAGTCTTCATAAATAAGATTCTAAATCTCATTTTAAAACTGCTGTATTTTAATGTCTTTCAAATATTCTTTTAAAAATTTCCTAGGGCACTTCTAACAAGCAATATTCCTGACCTCCCAAGGAGAAGCACCAAAAGTTAATGCCACAGGTGAAAAATTTGTAAGCATGCCTTTCTAAAACAGAACAGGAAAAGCCTTATCTCACAGTAACGCTGAAATGCAGCTTTATCATTTGATAGAGACCCTTAAACAGCCTACATTCTTTATTTTGTAGCTTTTCTTCATCTTTATGCCTATTAGAAAGACTTAATTAATATAATTTGACTCTTACAAATGTGACACATATATCATTTTTCCTGAGGCGTGACTAAGAAGGCATCTTACAGGTTCCAGATTCAGCACCAGGTTGACACTCTACAAGAAAATAAACATACTTAGTACCCATCTGTTTAAAAAAGTATTTAAGCCACAATCAGGAGTAGGAAACGCAGACTGAATTCACTGTAAGAGAATCTGGCTGGACACTTCGAGACAGCGAGCCCCGAAAAGTATGCAGCAGTATCTCAAAGTTCGCATCCTCAGCGCGCGGGGCACCCGGCCAGCGCTCGGCCTAACTGGGCACTGGGCGGCCCCCAGCATCCTCCAGCCCCCGCCGCTTCTCTAGGGGACCGCGCAGGCCCAGAGCCGATCTTGGCTCTCGCCGTCCACGCACCCGCCGGGTACTCACGCAGAGGAGAGCTCAGAGGTGTCTGTTCCGCCCGAGGCGACAGCCAGGCGATCTAAGCGGCTCCCCTCCGCAGCTGGTATACACGAAACTGCAAGTTGGGCTCAGAAAAGAGCCAGGAACCTCAGCGCAGGCAGCGCGCTGCCAATTGACGTCAGGGCGGCTTACGCCGCCGTTCCCAAGACAACAGGCCGGCCCAGGCTTCTGGTTTGGTCCAAGGCCTAGCCCAGACTCCCCATCCGTGGCCCCGCCCCACCCCGCCCCGCAGGTACGTTCCCGCGGGCCTCAGCCTGCAGACGAGCACGCACTCGGGGCCGCGCGCGCACTCGCGCGAGAACGACTCGCGGCGCCAGGAGCTGGAACGGATCGCGGAGTGCGCTGGCGCGCTGTGAGCTCCAAGACCTATCGCGCCTTCGCTAAAAAACCGCGCCTCAGTCTTGTGAGCTCGGATAAACAGAGGCGACAGAACCAGACCTGCAGTCCGCGGTGGAATCCGCGCGGAGTAACTAGCACAAACGAATGAGGTAATGAAGGGAAAGAACAGACTCACCACCCCTCCGCACACATGAGCTCGTGTCCGCAAAGTAAAACGGGCTTTTAAGCATGGAGAAAGAAGCGTTCTCCCACAGACGCAATCTTCGGGATAACAAAATTTGCTAAGGTTCGCTTAGTGCTGAGTTATCCTACTGTTGAAAACTAGACGAAAATTAAAACGTCATCTTTTCTTCACCAAATGCCCTTTCTTTCACCACTTTGTTAATTTCTACTGCAGGCACCTTTTTTTTTTTTTTTTTTTTTTTGTGAGTCACTAGAGGGAAAAATACGAGACTCGTTCGCCAATCGTGAATTGGAGACCATTTTCTGCAGTTAGCGCCGTAACCTGTTGCTTCATTGTATGGGGAGAGAGCTACATGTATTTCTTTGGAGGCTAGCTTTTCCAGTCTTTGGTATCTTCACACTTTACAAAGCAAATCTCATTTGTTTTCTGAAAATCTTCCGAGGAGACCATGAGAGGTAGTAACCAATCCGTGTGTGCTGAACTGAGCTGTTAAACTCTCCGCGCTTATCTCTGCTTCCCTTCTAGATCTCTGGCTTTCAGCCACCACTTTTCTCGCTGTTTTAGGAACATACCCCATTAGAGTTAGATTTAGATTCTAAATCATCTACCGAATCACGTCCATCTCTTGCCAGCTGCTGATACCCACGTACCGCACTTCTCACCGGGGTAATTGTGAAATGATGCCTTTGTTCCAGTTTTGACTAATAAATTACATTCTCCACATTACTACCGGGATGTACTCATTAAAACTCTGAAGCTAATAATACCATATGCCTGAAAATTCTTCCGAGGCTATCTATAGGAGAAAATCTAATTATTTGCCTGAATAGTTTCATCACTTCCTTAGTTCGGTTTCAGACATAGTCAAATTATGTACACCATATGATTTTGTGCCATACAAAACAATCCACATGAGCTACAACCCTAGATGACGGTAATAATTTTTAAAATAATGTTAATTTCCTGATTTCAATGACTACTTAGGAATTAGCTTGGTTTTCAGAAAATATACGCTGAGAGTGGGTAAAGAGAATGTGTTACGTATACACATTCTTAGCCTTAAAGGATACATTTGAGTCATTTTTAAGAAAATACATGCACCTTGAGACTATAATGCTAAGTGAAGCAAACCAGACACTGAAGGTTAAATATTGAATGATTTCCCTTATATTCAAGTTTTATCTCATGTAATGGCAATTTCATTTTTTTAAATTACTCAGGCCGAACACCAAGCACCTTGGAGTAATCTTTGGCCTTTTTCCTTTTCTTGTATTTGAATTATTTTGTATAGATTTGCACTCAGATCTTTTGTAAGTGAAGTTACAAGTCAGAAGAGAGATTTCTTTCCACTCAAATTTTAGCCTTGAGAAACCTTATTTCTCTTTGTTGATGTGGCCTCTTGAGCTTTCCAGATTTTTTGTTTTTTGTTTGTTTGTTTGACACAGGCTCTATGTAGTAAATGTTTAATTTAGTAAATGTTTAGTTTGATGACTTTATTTTTACTTTATTTATTTTTTTTTTTTAGACAGGGTCTCACTATGCAGTTCAGGCTGGCCTTGAGCTCAGGCTGGCCTTGAGCTCACTTTGTAGCCCAGGCTGGTCTCCCACTCTCAAAGATATTCCTACCTCAACCTCCTGAGTGCTGGGATTACAGGCATGTGCAACCATGCCTGGCTTTATTTTTATTTTTTTATCTGTGATAGTTCGTAATTTGATATCTTTAAAATGTTTAGAGTAAATTATTAAAGTGCTTACTACTAATATAACAACGGAGGATGATTTACTCAGTGCCTGCCTGTCAAGCCCAACAACAACGAAACAAAAAAAAAAAAACAACTGAGATGACATCCACTTGTAAGGGTTGGGGTTATAACTCAGCAGCACAGGACCTGCCTAGCAAGTATGAGGTCATGAGTTCAATTCCTGGTACCAAAAAAAAGTAATAATACAGCAAGGCTCACAAGGGGAAATACAAACCCCCAAACCACTCTACTTTGTAAGACTAAGAATTGGCAATCTTACATAGCTCTTTATTCGCCTAATTTCCACATACTGATCTCACTCCTGTATTTTCCATCTCTGATTGTTTTCTGCGAGATTTTCTTAATCTTCTAGTGATCTCTTAAATTTACTTTAGCAATTATATTTGTAATTATAATAATTTTATCTGATTTTGTTTTACAGAATTTTAAAGATGCAGGACACATTTGCAGTAACCAGATTCTGGGTGCTCTGGGATCTCACTTGTGGGCTGGCTGGAGTGTGAAGAGGCTGGGGAGAGGGGAAGGGGCTTCTGGACTGTTAACCATCTGCAGCCTCGCATGGTCAGGGATCCTCCAGAGCCAGGGGAGTGGACAAGAGGCTGCTGCAGGTCAAGAAGTCCTTTCAGCTGGCTCAGCAGCTGTGTATACTGCACAGACAAAGAGACTGGAAAGACCCTCTAAAACAGCATCCCACAAACCTGGTAAGATAGTCTTGGCAAGCCCAGCCAGGAGGCCCATGACACACCATGGGAAACACCTTGTAGATCCTGGCGACCCCACTCTTAGCATCCTTAAAAACTGGGAGCAGTTTGACTCTGACTGTCTGAAAAAAGAGCAACTTATCTTCTATTGCAATGCCATTTGGGTCCAACAAAAACTAGGAAATGCAGAATGGCAGTCTAAATTATAATTCTATTTTTCAGTTAGTTCTTTCTTTGTAAAAGGTAAGGAAAGTGGTGTGAAATCCCTTGTGTTTAGACTTTTATAACTGCCTCTGGAAAGGCTCAAGAACTATGGTATACTTAAAGAGGCCCCAAAGGAAAAGGAAATAGATAGCATTGATAATCCTGTCCTCAGATGCCCATCTGTCTCTCAGGGCAATATGAGTCTCTCACCTGTTTAATGAAAATAATCACACTAGGTGGTTTCCTTGATCACTTAAAATCCACTAATAAGTAAATCAGTCCCATCCTCTTCAAATGACTCAAGACCTCCACCAGAGGCTAGCTCCTGAGAAAGACTCCGTATTCCCCTGCCCCCTCCTCATATTCAAACTGCTTTTAGCCTCACAGGGTGTACTTGGGGTGGAGGGTGGAGTTTCTTACTCTTCCAACTCGCATCTCATCCTGATCCTAAAACAGGTGCCAGGAATAGAAGACACTACTCAAGTCCAGGTTCATTTTTTTAGTAGCAGATACCCAACACTGGAAAGAAGGGTAAGACTGATTTTTGGAAGATCCTGGTTGGTTTGCAGATGAGTTTCAGACTTTGATCCTTGATTTGGACCTATCATGATGAGATGTCCAATTTATCTTGGGTACTTGCTGTACCTAGTATGAAAAACAAAGAACTCTAGTAGAGGGTAGGAGATATACAAATGAAATGTATGCTGTGACCAGAGAAGGAAATCACTCGGAAGAGGTTGTTATTCTTTCAACAGAATCAAACTAGGATTATAATACTAGTGACGGATTAAAAACTAGGATTAAACTAGGATTAAACTAGGATGTAATCATGAGATTAAAAAGATGGATCAAGCCTAGATCCATCTTCAAAGGAGGGACAGGTACTGATGAGACTTCATTCATTTCATTAGTCCCAGATATTTGTCACAAATTTCAAAAATTTCAAATGGGCTCCCTACCTGTTATGACTCAATTGTTAGACACAGCCTTTTCTGTGTTTAACATTTCAGATCTAGATGAAGATAAAAGGAGACATGTCAAAATTATAGCTGTTGCAATTGGCATGCTTTTTATATGCCCAAGTTGTCTAAGGGAAAAACCTAAGGCCAATCAAGGAAAAATTTCCTGCTTTTGAGGCATGGAAACTGGACACTGGGCATGCAACTATACCAAGCCAACACCCAGATCCTGCTGTATGTGTCAGGCAACCATGTGCCTGACTCATGGCACTGGAGAATTGACTGACCTGGTCCCCAGAGAGGGGCTAGGCCAGCCAAAACCCTCTCCTCCTCTGATGAAGAGGACTAAAGATCCCTGGAGGTACCTGTTATTCTTCTGTCCCTAGACATCTACATCTTCTGTGAGGAACCCTGGGTGACCCTAGATATCATGGGATAAAGGCAGCTCCACCTGAACTACCTGAAGCAAAAGACCACCCAAAAGAAGAAGGTATTCTTGTAAACCTCTGGAAAAGCACTTCTTCAAAAAACAAGACTCCAGTACTACTCCAGGTACAGATAGGTAGAGTCACTAATTATCCCTAATCCACTGTCGTTTGAATGAGCACCTGTATGAGGATTCTTGTTTTTAATTAGGTCATAATGTAGGTAATCTTTCTAGACTCTCAGCTTCTTTGTAGCTGATATGTAGAAATCTCTAATGGCTAGATCTCTGATAGTCTAAGAAGTATTCTTTCCTGTATCCTTCTCATGTTTGGGCCCTCTAGTCCCAACCTAATAGCAAAGTTTGTCCATTTAAGTGTTGAGATGGTGATTTATACCACATGACTCCTGACAAATTCGCAAAGCTTTCTCTCATTGAACAGGCAGCTCAACAGTTCTTCACATGTAAGAATTCTTCACATTGTTGTTGGATAGTTTTTTTTTTCAACCCAGTTGGTGGGCCACAACATCCCAAGGTACTTGTTAGAGAGAACATAATTCATAATAGGTAGGGCCTACAGCTCCTTTCAGCTGAAAGTATAAAGGTGAAGACTGCACACCCTCAGCAACCCATAAAGAATTATGGGGATTTATGTCTTCACGGGAAATGAAGCAGGAGATTAGGGCTTGGGCAGCCAGCCTGGCAAGTAGGCATGACCTGTCAATCATAAAGATCTAGGATATGTGCCCAAGCCTTGCACCTGCAACCAATTAGCAAATGCTATATTCAGTTTTGGCATGAGATCAAACAGCTTTTTGATACAGTGGCCTCAATCTGATGTCAGCCTGAAGGATGGGGGATATTAAGATGTCAGCCATTAACCTCATAGCCACTGTGGTGTCTCATTTTCATTGGCATGCATATCCTCTGCAGAACATGCTTCTTTTCCTACCTTTAATAAATTTAAAACCTTGCTATGTTAGAAATATATATATATATATATATATATATATATATATATATATATAGTATTTTATATTAGGCACTAAGTTCAGTGAGAGGGTGAGAATCGCCACACCAGTGATTTCAATAGGGAAATTTAATTGTGAACTAAGTAAAAGATGTTTTAATTACTAGAAGAGAACTTCAGCTACATAGGTTGTGACTGCAG
The DNA here is from genome assembly GCA_004027295.1 of Dolichotis patagonum. Lineage (NCBI taxonomy): Eukaryota > Metazoa > Chordata > Mammalia > Rodentia > Caviidae > Dolichotis > Dolichotis patagonum. Next base: position 139,283 of record PVJX010001686.1, read on the forward strand.
AAAGCAGCTGTTACTCCTAGGATTGAAGGAAAAGAAAGGAAAGAAGTTGGAAACCCCCAAGAAAGCAAGCCTGCAGCAATGGTAATGCTGGACTGACTCTTGTGTGTCCAAAAGAGAAAAATAACCAGAACTAAAAGCACCTCTTGATCATGGTGTATGATATGCTATGCTGTTTCATTTGCTAGTGCTTGCTGAGGATTTTTGCATCTATGTTCATTAGGAATATTTACCTGTAATAGTCTTTTCTTATAATATCCTTTGATTTTGGTATTAAGGTAATGCTGGCCTTACAAAATATGTTTGGAAGTGTTCCTCCAGGTTAAATCTTTTGAAAGAGTTTGAGAAGGATAAGAATTAGTACCAGAGAAAAATGATCTAGTGTACAGCTTTTCTTTTTTATGGGGGGGGTGGAGGTCATCAGAGCTTCTATCTTATTACTAGTGTGATTAAATTTAATCAGACTATCTTATTACTAGTCTGATTAAACTTAATCAGACTAAATTTGATCTTTTATTTATGATTTTATTTACTTGAATCTTCTTTGCCTTGGTTAGTCTGGCTAAAGACTTAATAGTTTTATGTTTCATAACATAAGCAACTCTTGATTTTTTAGTGTTTATTTCATTTATTTCTACTCTAATCTTTAGTATTTCTTTCTTTCTAGTAATTTCAGGCTCATTTTTTCCCAGTTCCTTAAAATGTAAGTGTAGGTTTTTTGTTTGAGATTTTAACCTTTTTCAACATCCTTTTAAATATAGGCATTTATTGCTATAAATTTCCCTCTTAGAACTGCTTTTGCTTCATACCATAGTTTTAGTTGTGTTTCTGTATTTGTTTCACAACATTGTTTGGTTTCCTTTTTTGATGGCTTCATTGACCCACTGCTTGTTAAGAGGTATGTGGTTAACCTGAATGTTCATTTACAGATGAAATATATAAGGAAAACAGAGGGGCCGGGGATTTAGCTCACCTGGCAAATACCAGGTCGTGAGTTTGATCCCCGGTACCCCCCCCCAAAGAAAGAAAATATAGCACATACATACAGTGGAATACTACATGACTTTAAAAAAGAAGAAGATCAGGGCTGGGGATTTGCCTGGCAAACGCAAGGTTGTGAGTTTAAGACTCAGTACAAAAAAAAAAAAAAAAAAAAAAAATCTTGCCATTTGTGACAGCATAAATGGATATGGAGGACATTCTGCTAAGTGAAATAAACCAGACACAGAAACACAGATTATATGTTTCATATTTATGTGAAATCTAAAATAGTAAAATTCACACAAGGAGAGAATAGATTGGTGGTTGCCAGGGGCTAAGGAAAGGGAAAGTAATAATTAAAGGATACAAAGTTTCTGATATGTAAGGTAAATAAGTTCTGTAGATCTGCTGTGATGTATAGCTGGGGTGGTGAACCTATGGCATGCATGCAGTAGTGGGCTGGTTAGTGAAAACTCTAAAAGATCACTGATATACAGCCTAGTGCCTAGAGCTAACAATATTATATTGTAGAATTAAATTTTAATGGGAGATTAGATTTTCTGTCAAGTACTTTGCCACAAAAGGTGTAAAAGGAAGGAAATGTTGGAAAGAGATGGATATGTTTATGGCTTTTATGGTAGTGATGGTTTCATAGGTAAATACTTATTTCCAGACGCATCAGATTGTCATTAAATGTTTATAGCTTTTAATATCTCAATCATCCCTCAATAAAGTAATTTAAAATAAAATTTAAAAAACACTTCCTTTTCTCCCAACATTGTAGTTTTTTATCCTAGTTTTTTTCTCCCAACATTCCAGTTTTTTTCCTTCAAAGCCCAAGCAAGGAAGAGGGATGGTTTGGAACTGAAAAGGCAATGAACTATAAACTGGTATAACTATTACTGAGCATACTCAATAAACTTTCTTTTTTCTTCTTTTTTTTGGTCTTAATCCTTAAATTATTTCAACTTTCTCTATAGACATTTTTTCCTGTTTACTTCTCTTGGTCACGTTTTAACTCTGAAATTTAAAAATTTAACAATTCAAAAAATATTTGCAGTTCCTTAGTTATTTGTCATTTGTTTAAAATAAGGCAATCAACTAAGGAATGGATAAAAAGAGATGTGGTATTATACAGTGGATTACTACTCAGCCATAAAGAAGGATAAACTTGAGACTTTTATAGGCAAGCAGATGCAACTTGAGACCATATTCATAAAATGAAATAAATCAGACTCACATATGTAAATGTCTTATTATCTGCCTGGTGTGAGACTCTGAAACAGTAAATAAGGTCTAAAATGTACATTAGATATCAAGAATTGGGAAGAAATTGTTCAAAAGGAAAAAAGAACTAAGATGGGGGAAAGGAGAAAGGACAAGGGAAAAGGTAAGAAATGCCTATCAGTTATACTATTAGTGTCTCTTAGTTCATTGAAAAGGCAAGGTTATACTTATATTGATTTGGAGAAATTTTTATGCTCATATCTTGTACTCTGTGCAACTAAAGATAACAACATGCAAAGTACTAACTTATTATTCTGTTATTTTGTTATGAGATCAGGGAGTGGGAGGAGCAGTTATAACTAACACTGATTTTCAAATAGTTCTCCATTTTTAGTTCCACTTTTAGTTATGCTACCTCTTTCCTATTGGTGTTTTCTGAACATTTCTATATTTCTGCAAGGCCGGTTTTTCTCAGCTTCTTTATCTACCATTTACATTAACTTGTTGTGGCTGTAACAAATCACCATAGAGATGGTAACTTAAAAAGTATTCCTTCATGGACCTTGGCTCCAGAAGTAAAAAATCAAGTCATAAGCAGATCTTCCTTGAAAGACTCTAGAGAAGAATGTGTTTCTGGTTTCACCTGCCTTCTGGTGGCTTTGGCATTCTATTGCTTATAGCCAGATACCTCTAATCTCTGCCTCTGTGAATCTCTTTCTTCTGTCTGTATAATCTGTTGCCTCTGGCTTATCACTGTAAGTATGGTTATCATTGAATTTAGAACCCCCACTTAGAAAACTTGGGATGATGTGAGCTTTAATCTTAATTTATATCTGCAGAGACCTTTTTCCAGACAGGGTAACTTTCATAGTCCCAGGACATGGATATAGATGCCATCATTCAACTCACTATACTTCTAGCTGCTTAATCATCCTTTTGAGAAATTTGTAACTCACGCCTGTAATCCCAGCACTCTGAAAGGCTAAGAAAGAGAATGAGAGGTTTGAGCCTATCCTGGACAATTTATTGACTTATCAAAATCCTGTCACAAAATAAAGGAAATATTAGAATTTTTTTAAAAGGGGAGAGGAATATAGCTCAGTATGAAGGCTGTGAGTTCAATCCCCATTACTGCAAAAGCAAAGGAAAGAGAAAGAGAAAAAAAATTTATGACTTTTTGTCTACTGAGAGCTTCCTTTCTGTCTGTAATTTTACATATTCTCTTTTTCTCTGTTTCTGTCTCTATCTCAATCAGTAGATAATATGTCTGAATATAGGTGTAGACATATAGCTATGTGTGTTTGTGTTTCCTTTATGACCATTGACTGGTTTATTGAGAAGAAAGGAAATAAATGTGTGTAATCAGTTAACAATTTTGGCTATGGCTTATATAATTTACTTCAAAAGAGTTTTTACTAGATGGTCTGAATAAAATCAAATTAAGCTAAAGTCTGAGAAAGTAGAGTAAGGCAGGTTATGTAAAAGAATTCAATTAATTTTCTTTTTTTGTTTTACATTTTAATATTTTTCAGTCTGTTCCACCATGGCCCCTAAATGTTCAAAATTTTCATGTTTTCAGGGTAACAATAAATATAGCAGTTTATCTGATACCTCCCATGTAAGGAAAGAATGAACAAAATAGAAGGGAAAAAATCTTTTGCAAATAATAAGGGGAAGAAGGGTTGAAGGGAGGGGAAGGGATTGTGGAAAAAGAATCAAGATATATTATGTATAAATTTCCTATGATGAATGTGATCATTATGAATATCTAAACGGTGCCAATGCAATTAATTTAAAAATAAGATAGGAACAAAGTGATAGAAAGGAAATGTTTTTAACTTATGCAAAGCTGACCATTATTATATTTTGCTGGCTGTTATCTTTTCAAATATTTTTAATGCTTTCCCATGATTATGACTGCAGATTTCTACGTAGTGATAGCAACAGATGGCATATATGCTACAACCTTGCTGAGGGCCATGATCACTAATCAGTTGTATCATTTGTTCTCAGCTGGTCACTTAGAAAAGTAAGTTTTGAGGCTCAAAACTATGAGAAAAATTCAATATTCTTACCTGAATGGAAATGGAAACTAAGGCAGGATAAGTAGAGCAAGAAGGTATTTGCTCAAAAACCCATTTATCCCTTTTTTTTTTGCTGTTCAAACTTGTTCTGTTGTTCATCTTCTATGTAGCCATGTGCTCAAAGAAAGTGACTCAGATCTTCTATCTCAGAGAGAAATGGTTATTCTTAGCTAATGATAATTCTATTCTTTTTTCCAGAGATTGGTTTAGGAAATGTCATGTGATTCATCTAGCCAATGAAAGACAGGATGTGGGCTGTGGTTGCTTTTTAGAAAACCTTGCTCTTAGCAATAAGAAACTAACTTTATTCTGACTCTGGATATGGCTGGGTGAGGAACTGATGTCTAGAGCTGCTGCAACCACTTAGGCCATGAGGAGAACTGGCATAAATTGTCAAGCCAAGGTGCTAATATGGCAGAACAACAGTGTGAGAAGAATCTGGTCTTTAATGCTGTCGAGCTAGCAAATTAGCCAGTTCTGTAACTCCTTATATTAGTAAGGCTTCTCCAGAGAAACATGAACAATGGGATGTGTATATGAATGTATAGTAAGAAACTGGCTCATGAGAGTATGCAGGCTAGGTCCTAAGAGCTGCAGATAGAAAATTGGAGACTCAGAAGAGCCAGTGGTATAGTTCTACTCCAAAGGTTGGCCAGTGTAAAACGTAGGAAAAGCCAATGTTTCAATATTCATGAGATGGTCTTTCTGTTCTATTCTAGGCTTTAGTTGATTTCATGAGACCTCCCACATAACAGAGGGCAATCTGCTTCACACAGCCTATTTATTTCAATGTTAAATTCATCCAAAAATACTCTCTCAGAAGCACCCAGTATAATGTTGAATCAAATATCTGGTCAGGCAATCAGTTAGTTGAATTAGTACATAAAACTGTCATCATCTTCCACTTTTGGAATTCATGATAAAATTCATTAAAATTTAATCATACAAATTCCTTTTTTTTTAGTAGAATAAACACATAAAAACTGTTTGATGTGTTTCTGCCTATTGTTGATCTAGAATTGCAGTATCATGGTGACTTTTAAAAATTAAAATGCAGTAGAACTAGAAAACTGAGTCATCTCCAAGTTTTATAGATCCCATGGCAATACTTAGTAAATATTTGGTTAATTCATTTTTTTCATTCAACAGATATCTTTTAAATGCTAACTCTGTGCCAGATAGGCATATAGTATACCCCAGTGAACAGAAAAATAGATTACTTTTGAGGAGATAACATATTATATAGTCAATTTTAATATAGTTTTACATTTGCTTAAATTTTTTCCAGGATAAAAATTAATGCCCCACACTGAAAGATATTATAAAACAATGCCCAGCAGCAGATACTAAAAATGTCAGCCTACAGGCACAGGATCATCAAGTTGGTACTGAACTGAAATCCAAAGTTGGCAGGATTTTAGGAGTTCCATTCCTACTAATTGGAAAGTGAATGTATCTGTTTCCTTAATTCTGTTATTGAATGAGCTCTGTATAAATGCCTGTCTGACCACCAATATAAAGCCTCTCATTTTTTTTTAATTTTAAAGGGAATAAACTAGAACAATAAAAAGAAATAAAACAAAACAGTGAGAACCCTATATGGATTTCAGAACTGACAGTGGGGAATCTACTGTAGTTCCTCTATTGTATATTGTTATCCTCTAAATAGATGCTCAGACCACTGGCTTTTCATGTACAAATTCAAACAATGTAAGCTTTAAGTTGTTTCTTTACATCAGTTGCCATCATCTCAGTCTGAGTTCCACCCAATCAGCCAGTAACTTAAGGGGTAAGGGGTTGGGAGGGGGCATGGCTTCCATCCTGAAGCCCCCCATTCTTGACCCTAACCCCAATGTGTACCTTAAACTATTGCTTCTGTTCTTTGTTTGCTCATCATTAGCTGCTCGAATAGATTCCTACCTTGAACCCCAGCCAGATTATTTAGGCCTGAAAGCTGCCTAGGCTTGCCAGCCTCTTCTCTCTAAGGGATCTGGATCTTATCCCAGTGTTCTTCCCTCTGCAGCCCCCTAGAGAGAGATCTATTACAACCCAGACAGCCCCTCTCACACTAAACATAAAACTCTCATCTATAAGATAATAATAGTTCCTGTGAAATCAATTCCTGGTACCATCCCTCCCACACACACACACATGGCTTGCTTAAGGTGGTGACTGTAAACAGTAATGTGGTTTGGTTTCAGGATTGGTGGGTCTTCTCAGATACTGAAATTGGAGGAGCTCTAAGTCATACCCCTCAAGCCGCTCCTGACTATCCTTGTACGTCTTGGTTTACTTTCCTCCTACAGATTCACAGCTAGCATTCTCTTCTGGCTATGCTGCCAACATCAGTAAGATCACAGTACCAAAAAACAAAACAAAACTAATATTTTCCAGCATTCTGTGAAGGCTGCTTATGTAACAGTTCTTTAGATTTTAATACATCTTAATTATAGTTATAGGTAACATGTTATCCTTTCTGTAGAGTATTAAATCTCTGAAAAATAGTCATTTTCAAATATTGTCTAGGATTTAGATGTTGTACCCAATGTTTATATGCTTTTTGCAAGCAGTATAATCCTAATCTAACATATCATGCACAGTGCAACAAATCAGTGTTTCTTTTAACTTCAGTGTGATAAATATTTATGAAACCTCTCCTGTACTCATGGCAGTATTCCAGGTACTGCTATAATTTTCCAAAAAATGCATTCAAATATAGAATAGAAAGCCCAAACTCACAAAATTGAACTGACTTTACTAAAAACTCAACATGTGCTACTGTGTGCTTAAATCTGATTCAAACTGGAAGATGAAATATTGTTTTGAGAACTATAAAATTGTCTGAGGGACAAAGGAAAAACTATCTCTAAAAACCATTTATGTCTACATGCACATATAAACTATGCATTTAAATTATTTCTCCACTCTTCTGTGACATGGCCAATTTAGTGTCTTACTGTTAACATTGAAGACATTCAAAGATCATTTTTCCAACTCCTTGTTTTGAAAGTATACATAAACTTTATTTGCAATGAAAGTCTTACAACATTTTACCAATTCTTGATGTACCATTTCTGTCAAAAGATACCTGGAATAAATCAGCTTTGATTTTTCAGTTTACAAATATTCCAGAGTTATGATCAGTGTAGAACATGTTTACATTTTCTAATACACTTACTATAATGAAAACAGAAAAAAATGTATGCCTGTATATAAAAGATAAGAACAAGGCCAATTCTGTCACTATCAGACTTTTTTCATAAGGCTTCTAATGTTGAATTTTAATTACGCACTTAAATTGTTGGCTTGTTTTTTTCAGATACAGTGGCTGGTAGAAAAAATGATAAATGTTCACATTTTAAAAACTTAGTACCATAAAAGACAAATTGCTAAGAATTATGAGTTAAGTATGTTAGAAGTGATGGGGAGTATTTTGAAGGGATTATGACAACGTATGTTTTACTATAATGAATTCTTTAAACATTCACCAACATTTTGATCACCTCTCATTGATCAAACATTTTCTGTAATTTTTGTCAAATAAAAAGGTTACAGTGTATCCTCATCCACCTTATGCACCAGATCTCAGACCATGTGACTTTTAGCTTTTCCTCAAAATAAAAATGACCATGAAAGATAAAAGTTTTGAATTGATTCCGAACATTGAGATAGCCAGAACAGTGCAACTAAAGACATTCATGAAAGTGGACTTCCAGATATGCTTCAGAAAATGACAAGTATGACTAGATAAGTGTGTTCACAGGGAGTATATTTTGAGGGAAATTAATGGCACTGTGTCATATACAGTAATTTTTTAAAGATTTAAACATTTAGCATATTTTCTGTCATACCTTATAGGTATTAGTGGACAACAGAATGAAATGTGGTATATATCAGATAAGTATTTTTATTAATTTTACATACCTGTATTATGTTTGATTTAGAAACATCAATCTTTTGATTTTATACTTGCAATGTTGCATTTGTATGGCTGTATGGCTGTAATTTGTATGGCTATGTCTAGGAAGAAATCTTGCTCAAGGAATTAAGTGTTAGATAATCCTGTCATGATTCCAACATATTTCCTAGAGTAATTTGCACCACAAGACTTTCTGACACAGACATGTTAAAAAAGTATATTTTTAGATGAAAGGATACTGTGTAGAGCATTTTTTAATAGTTACAAAAGCAAATAAATATTAAGTAGCAGTATACAATAGGCATTTATATAGGCTTTAGTTTCAAGGCTGTGTAATACTTGGTGATCAAGAGTCCATATTTTAGAACTCCATCAAAAGACTACTAGAGTTAATAAGCAAATTAAGCAGTGTAGCTGATACAAAGTCAACACTCAAAAATCAACAGCACTTCTGTACACAAACAACAAACTCACTGAGAGAGAGATTATGGAAATAACCTTCCCAAAATGGCATTGAAAAAAAAGCAAAATGTTGAGAAATCAACCTAACAAAGGATGTAAAAGACCTATATATTGAAAACTATAGTATGCTATAAAAGATAGAAGAGGATGTCAGAAAATGAAAGATATCCTTTGCTCTTGGATAGGTAGAACCAACATAGTAAAGATGGTCATATTTTCAAGATTGTTATACAGATACAATCCTAATCAAAATACAATTAACATACCTCACAGATCTAGAAAAAACATTCCTAAAATTCATTTGGAACCAGAAAAGACCTAAATAGCAAAGGCAATCCTGGGTAACAAAGGCAAGGCAGGAGGCATCACAATCCCTAACTTGAAATTATGCTGCAAAGCTACTGTGATAAAATCAGCATGGTACTGGCAAAACAGACATGAGGATCTATGGAACAGATTAGAAGATGAAGACACAACTACAAAGACACTCAGCCACCTTATCTTTCACAAGGGACTAAACATGGTCACTGGAAGAAAGACAGCCCCTTTACTAAACAGTGCTGGAAGAATTGGCTTTTCACATGCTGAAGAATAAAACTAGACCCATGTCTGTCACTATGCACCAGCTAAAGTCAAAATGGATCAAAGATCTAAATGTCAAAATAGAAACACTAAATCTAAGATAAGGTAGATAGAAATTTTGAAGACATAGGGGTGGGTAAAGAGTTCATGAACAAAATGCAACTGGGATCTCACCTTATTAAAAAGTGTTTGCACTTAAAAAAAATCACTAACAGTGAAAAGAAAACCCACAGAATAGGAAAGAATTTTAGCCACTTTACCTCAGACAAAGGACTTATATGTAGAACATACAAAGAATTAAAAAACATCAGGCCTCCGCAAATTCAAAGACCCACTCCAAAAATGGGCATCTGAGATGAACACTTCTCAAATGAAGAAATACAAATGGCAAATAAATACATGAAGAAATTGTTCAACATCACTAGTCATTCAACAAATGCAATTTAAAACAATATTGAGATTCCATCTCATCCCAGAAAGAATGGCTATCATCAAGCAATTAACCAATAATAAATGTTGGAAGGATTGGAGAAAAAGGGATGCTTCTCCATTGTTGGTGGGAGTGTAGACTGGTGCAAGCAATGGAACTCAGTGTGGAGATTCCTCAAAAAACTAGGATTGAAAGTCCCATTCAATATAGGCATTCCCCTTCTGGGTATTTTCACAGAAAAATTGAAGATGTCATACCACAGCAATATATGTTCACGCAGGTTCATAGTAGCATAGTAGCTAAATCTTAGAAACAACCCAAATGCACGTTAACTACAGGATGGATAAAAAAGATGTATTTTTATACAATGGAGTACTACTCAGCTAATAAAGAAGGATAAAGAGGCTTTTATAGGCAAACAAAGTCAACTTGAGGCCATACTCATAAGTGAAATCAATCAAACTCACATTTGTAAATATTGTATTGTCTCCCTAGTCTAAAAAAAACGGAAAGGGTAATAAGATCCAAAATGTACAGTTGATACTGTGATAATAAAAGGGAAAGTGCTCAAAAGGAAAGAATACCTTGGATAGGACAAAGAAAGGAAGAGATTATATGTATGTAGGTATGCATATATATGTGTGTATGCATATATATAAAAGATACTACGAATCTCTGTTGGCTAACCAAAAAGAACAATTTTTGCTTTCATTGATTATTTTTTTTTAATTTGGAAGAGAATAAAACAAAAGAGGGCAGTACAGAGCAGATCAGAACAGGACAACATAGGCAACACAGTACTTTACATTAAAACAACTGGACGTTATGAAGACTTCTCCAGTTCATTAATATAGTTCATTCAACAAATACATATTGAGGTTATAAAATAAAGAAAATATAAAATTCTTACCTTCAGGTAATCTAGTTTATTGTGAGAAAGATGGGAAATAAATAAAATGGTGTATTACAAAATGTGTTAAAGAATAACAAGTGCATGGTCTAAAAGCAGGAAGAGGGTCAGACATTGTTGAGAAATATTTGAAACTAAGTATTTTTCCAGTTAAATATTTAAATGAATAAAACTGATACTTTTTGTGCTAGCTTTTTCCTACCATCCTACTTCCTATGCAGATTCATTCTCCCTGCTCCAAGAGATTAATCTGTGTAGGCTGCATAACCTGGGCACTCCTATTCGCTTTTCCTTGAGGCCATCCTTGGCACCAGTTTTGGTTGATTTACCCTGTGGAGTTCAGCTGTCAATCACATGGCAAGAGATGGACAGGCAAGATCAAAGAGAAATGGGAATATTTACCTTGTCATTCTCGACTTCAGTATAGTTTCAGGAATGACCATATTCCTCAGTAACCAGAGCTCATTACTGGATGCCCAGCTGTCCACAGTTTCAGCTTTTACCAGCCTCTCTGCCCTTGCACTTCAGGTTTAGTGGGTTGGTGATGGCATCTCACTTTTGCTAGCCTCTGTGTCCTTGTTGGTATACTTAATTCTGCCCACACATTTGTAAATAGTTCTTCCATTAAACTCTCCTGAGTAAAACATTTTAGGGTTTGTCATTTCTTTTTTGTTGTTGTTGTTCTGACTTTGACAGTTGTAAACTGTTTCAAAAGAGTTGTAGCACAAGTTATTGGTAATAATAAAATCATTGAAAAGATTTTGTATGAAATATTTGTTATTGTTTCATAGTCAATAACAAATACATTACAAACACCTTATATAACCATAAAACACATGATGTTACATCACTATGATAAAATATTGTTCATCCCTACAGTAAGACTTAAGATTATAGAAAACATGGAAATAAAAATAATGTGCCCAATGCACATCTAACTCTAGAATTGCTACAGTGTAAAAATAAGACTATGTTTGGATAAGAACTGAAAACTAATATGCAAATATGAAGATACTTATGTTTGAGGATAGATCTAATTATTTTTTAATTTTGGAAGCTTATGTAATTAAAAATTATTCATATCAGTACTAAGATATTAAAAATATTACACTTACGCAAACCAAGATAAATGTTCCAAGCAAGGGATAAGAAATTATTAAATTCTCAAATTATTCTTGCTTTTAATTGTGCAGTCTATCCATAAATTATATTAACATTGTTGATCTCCAAGATCGAACTACAGGATTTGTAAGATAAAATAATTATTTGATGAGCACTTTCTAACTGCTTGTAATCAAAGTACAATCTCTTAATTATCTTTAGAAGTAAAGATCAGCAAAAGGTAACTCATTAACATTTATGCAAGTCTATTAGATAACTTGGTTCTTGCCTTTGTAATGTTGTCAATAGCTTTTAATCCTATTTGCCTACCTTCTAGCTTACACATTTCAGCTTAATGCATTCTGTTGTAAAACTGACCACATGACTGAGAAAACCAAAGAGAAACACATTAATTATATGAACCTTGTATATATCTTAGATTTCTTAATAAAGAATTTAGAGAGAAATCTGATTATTAAGAAAGGAACGTGCCTTTCTGAAATTCCAAAGAGCGATATTGCAGAACATATGAACAATAGATATGCTGCTGGAAGGCCAATGATATGAGTCCAAATGACTATGCCTAAGCCACTACAACCCTAGATCTGACTACTTGATATAGCAATTCAATTCATTTTTTATTATTTTACTCATATAATATCAAGATATGGCACTATTTTTTAAAACTAATGTTTCCAAGTATAGGACAGTGACTTTATCTTTTCCATCAATTATCACAACTGAGGTATTCAGAATCATCAAACACCAAAATACTGTACCTATGATACAGAAGAAATGTTGGTTTCTTGCAGTTGGTGTTAGACCAGGCAACCTAATCTAAATCTCTCTTAGCTCCTGACTATGGTCCCTATAAATGAGATAATGTATGATGTAAGTAAGGAAGAGTAGCAAAAGGATCACAAGTCACTAAAAGGAACCTAATGTGTAAGTTTCATTTTGATGTTGCACATTACTTTCTGGATTTTTTTTTTAGCAAGCTCCTATATACCCTTTATTTTTTTTTGCCACTTTTTTTTTAATTTAAAAGAATAAAACAAAAGGGGGCAGAACAGAGCAGATCAGAACAGGACAACATAGGCAACACAGTACTTTACATTAAGTCAACTGGACATCAACAGTATCTAACACCATATCTCTTACTCTGCTATAGTTGAGCATAGTTTCAATTACAATAATATCAAACATAACACAATAGTATAAAGCTATGCATATAGTGAAAGAATTCCAGAGCTTTCTGAACCGAATAACAGAAAATGATCAATGGGTATTATAATATCTCATTTTTGATAAAAAAGAAAAAAATTTGTTTGAACTATCACACATATTCAAATTCCAATAAGACACAATGTGGTAGATAGAACCAACGGTAATAGAACAAAAAAAGCATGGTAGGACTTCTAAGAAGGATAATATTAAATCAGCAATAGC